>JAJLVH010000346.1:0-10466 GCA_030570155.1 Magnusiomyces magnusii
ACAGGAATAACAACATCGATTTCTTTAGCCATTTCGTGACGAGACTTGAATCGCTTGATAATGTTGGTGGCCAACTTATCGCCCATGGCCAATCTGGATCTGTAAACAGAAACGCCATCCATGACGGAATCGGGACGAGCAAAGTAGACATATTCGAAAATGTCAGGCGTGTATGAAAGTTGAGGAACAACCTGCTTGAAAACAGGAGTCATGGTGGCCTTGGGAATAATAACGGCTTGACCAGGCTTGATATCAAACCAGTCATCAAAACCAAGAGTTTGAAGACAAACACTTTCAGAAGAAAACATGTAATCTTTAGAACCATCAGCATTAGTTCTGGTACCAAGAACCAAAGGTCTAATACCGTTAGGATCACGGAAACCAAGAATACCATAACCAGCAATCATACCAGTGCAAGCATAAGCACCTCTAACACGGTTATAAGTGCCTTCAAGAGCACGGAAGATATCGTCGTCGTTGACACGAGACTTGTTTGTATGTTGAAGCTCAGCAGCAAAAGTGTTAACAAGGAGTTCCGAATCAGAGTCAGTGTTAAGATGTCTATGAACATCTTCATCAAGATATTGCTTGAGATCAAGGGCATTGACAAGATTACCATTGTGTGCAAGAACAATACCATATGGGGAGTTTACGTAAAAAGGCTGAGCCTCAGAGTTGGCAAATGAACCAGCGGTGGGGTATCTGAGATGACCAATACCCATGTTACCAGCAAGAAGAGACATTCTAGGCTGGGTGAAGACATCACGAGCCATACCGTTACCCTTGCATTGGTAAAGACGGCCACCAGAACCACAGGTAACAATGCCAGCAGCATCTTGACCTCTGTGTTGAAGGAAATGTGCACCTTCAAGAAGTTCAGCAGATGCGCTACCGTTAGGATTAGAAAGGAGTAAACCAAGAACACCACACCTGATTGAAAGAATTAGTATTTAAATGAAAATCAATCCAACAGTAAATATCCAAGAGTTAAATGCTATTATAGTTGAAAATAATCAGAAAGTATTTCACTCCGTCATGTAGAATCGGAAGTCTAACGGTATAAATTGAATAGATCATCATGATAATAACAAAAAAATAGCATGTAGAACTTCAACATTTAGAACCAACAAGCACATACATATTTAAAAATAGCTAAATAAAACTGGCTGAATCAACCAGAAGCAAAAAATCTGACGAAATCGAACGGAAAATAATTCGACATCGTGAAATCTTTGAAAGTTAGAAAAAAAATTAAAAGCCAAAGTCACCGGAAATTGTGTGCATTTATACTCGAAAAAAAAAGAAATTTCAACAATGTAGAAAAAAAAAATTTTTTTTTTTTTTCAAGTCTAAGAACCTTGACTTGTGTGACAAAAAAGTGTCATGACAGCTTTGGGCGACACAAACGATAGCCTTGGGGTTTAATTGGCCATTTTTCAAACGGTCTTGTGATTCTGATCCGGATTTGGAGGCCGTTCAAAGCGGGGTTCCGATCTGAATAACCAGGTCGGGCTAGTTTTGTGGCTTTTGATTCGTCACAAAAAAAAAAAAAAATGATTGGTTTTAAGTAAATGTCTGACAATCAGAAAAGTTGATGTAACTATTCGCAACATAAAACAATTTCGTACTATCAAAATGTCATTCCTGCTCTGAGATTAACCAATGGTATCGCATTTTGATATAATCTACGCTCCATATTTTATCCGTAAACAGTTGATCAACTATTGTGAATTGAACGACGCTTTGTTTGGCAACGGTATTGAGAACTTGTTGGTGATTGTATTTGCCTGTGGTTTTAGATTTCTCACGAATTATAATTCGAATATATGATAGAGTGGTTGAACATGGGTTATGAGACTAGTAGACATAACGAAGCACATTGAATGTCACGATTATTTTATTAGCCGCCCCTTTTTGATCATCATGAAATACAAGTAATTGGTTGAGTCATGATGATTTGTATGTATGCTTGCAAATAATGATTAATCATTATTAATATGATTTTACGAAAATTGATGGCCAAGTAATTTGGAAATACGACATATTCTTGATGTCAAATCTATTTGAAGTGTCGGTAAACTCACACAAATATCGATTATGTCAATTTATAATTGGCATTAGTTAAACTTTGATTTTGTAAAGTTAATAAAAGTTTTATATTTTTATTTAACAAAAACCCAACTAGTTACAACCTAATAATATTTTTGACGAGCTTTTACAATTTTGAAAGTGATATCTGAATTCCTAACAAGTAAAAGAATATACAATATTTTGATTGATTGTCATCTCAATTATTCAACAGTTTTGTCAAATAAACTGAACAGTAAATCAATACGTAGTAACGCAACAAACCAGTTACCAATAACCATTGAAATATTTTTCAAAAAAGAAACCAAAACAGTAAAACACCTTTTGTGGAGTCGTACAGTCCCACACACCTAAAATAAACTTTAGTTCACCAAAGCCCAAAAATATCTGAAATTTTATCCACCTATAAAAAAAAAACCAAAATATAACCAAGTCATGCAAAAAAAAAAAAAAAGTAAATCAGCAACACTTTCATCAACCCATTTTCGTCCCCACTTTGCTAGTTTACTCATAAATATATTTTTTTCATTCCATAACCAAGCACCTGGTTTACATAAAATACCCACTCCGTTTTCGTAGCATCCAATGCCCTTACCCTCGCGGTAGCTTGACCTAAACTAGCCAGACCATATCAATCTCACATACTGTGGAATTTGGTATTATGCATCAAAGGCGAGATTGTACACAATATATGATTTTCGTGATGTGGATAGATATTAATCACAAAATAAAAAAATGAAAAAATAACAAATGATACAACGTGCAGTTTTAAAGCAATCAATTTAAATATCAGAAAACAATCATTAACAAAAATAAATGGTCAATGTTGAATTTGTTGCATCTTCTCAGGTTTAAACGAATCAATGCATACATACACACAACCACGGTTAAGCTAACTTTTGCTGGCCTCTTGCATTCATTTAACCCATCTACCCATACATTTTCAAAAAACACATCATCGCGTTGTAATTTAACCTACGTTTTCCGAACGAGAAAACAGAAGTTCTAGACCCTAACCCTGTAGGTGAATTTGAAAGCTGGTGTTTTTGGAGATGATCATTGCAGGAAGGATGCCGGGCAAATTGGTATATGGGTTAATATTTGTGGTAGTGTTTAATAAATGAATTGTTTACGACGTTTATGAAACAGCATTATTGAATAGACGAATACTGTCATCATTGTAAAATATTCATATTTATATATATTTTATAAAAAAAAAACAAAAAACATTTTTTTAAAAAAGGACTTCGCCCAAGACACGCTTGATCAAACAGTGTATTCACTGGCCTTTTTAAGAATATAAAAAATGGGACAGCTATGAAGGTTGCCAGAGAGAAAAATTTGAAGGAGTGTTGATAACCACAAGCACCGGAGTTTCATGCTTGGACACCACGAATAATGCCGATACCAATTGAATGGTTCACCACCAATACTCAATATAAACTTTCCAGTCTTTGCAGCAGAAATCTTGTCGAAAAAACGATATTTTTTTCAGTAACAAAATGGGGATTTTTAACGTTTCGAATAGGTTTATCTTTTTTAAGCATGACAGACTTGGTATGGCTATTGGACGTGGTACTCCAGCCAAGATCTTTTAATGCTTTTGTAAGACCACTATCTATCGCAGCTTGTAAACAGGTGAATACATTTTCAAGTAAATATAAGTGTATTTCTCAATTAGAATATAAATTGTTTAATGAGGATAGATATTTTACAAAAGAAAATTAACAAAATAGTAAATATTGCTTACTTGAAAAATCCAAACTTTTTTTTGGTCTATTTTTCAAGACCCTGTTTCCTATTTGGAGCAACAAAAAAGTAATTCTGCGAAGAACGGAACATTTTGTGATTCTCTCCCATGTTTCTGTAAAATATATATATAAACTACTAAAGTATATCAACAGTTCAAAACAACGATTCGATTGAATTATCAATAAAGCGGTTCTAGACATCACATTACAGTTACAAGCTGTGATAGTTTTGAACAATTGTTTGAAGACCACAAAGAAAACTGCTTATTTGTCTAATATCAATTCTCATTTATGAAAAACACGAAAAACTATTCTGAAATAATGTGCAATTTCCAAATGTAAGAAAAGCAATTGGGCCAAAAAAGATTTGATCAGTTACTCCAAGGGTTGTTGTTCCGTAACTCACAGAAGATATATCAATTTAACATACAATTTCGGTTATTGTTTTTGACTTGTAATTGCCACGTACGGCTGCGACTAGTCAAAACATAAATATGACAATGGCTGTAACACAACGTTGAAGCCAATTTTGATAGACAAGTGCTAAGAAATTAAGTTTATCGGGTTGAATAAAACCTCGTACATTCACATTTTTCATGCTCTCAGTCCCTACTTCACTAACACCGTAATTTAAACACTGGGGATAGAGATGATTTGAGTAGAGCCAAAAGGTGCAAAGCTTGCCATTACAACGCTGAGTTTTAATGTTGTATTCTACACATGCATATATTGCATCACAACGTATCCACATAAACGTAGCATTTGAATCTTTCTATATTAGACGTGACGCTTTTCATAATCGTGTTTTTGATACTAGTATGGATAGATGCAAAATTGTTCATTTTCACTTGAAGGTATTGTGAATGATTAGTTGAATTATAAGTTTTACAAATTGATATTTGTTCTATAATTTTATCAAAAAATGAAATAGTTCAGAATCGTTGAAAGTTTGGTAACAACCCAAGCAATGGTTCCTTGTTTGGGAAGTTCGAGCTGCGAGTGGCTGGATTCAGAAGCCTGAAAAAAAGCAAAAAAGAAAAAGGTAAGGCTGAAAAAAAAAAAAATTACGGAAAATAAACAAAATTTGAAAAACAATGAAAAATAAACGACTCAAAATGTCAAAATTATATCAAAAAAGAGATTTGATGGTCTTGAGAATTGACTAGTTTGAAAGTTTGATTCAGTTGTTGTTATTCTATTCTGGCTGAAGATTAAGGAAAAAACAAACAAACCACAGCAGCTAAAAAACAAAAACAACAAAAGCCTTTCTTGAACGGGTAGAATAATAAACAAAGGATTAAAAGACGCCACCAAGTAAACAATAAGGATAGTGGTTGCTTTTACAAAGGAACCTATTGTATTTCAGCTAACTGAGATTCCAAGATCGGTTATGGTTGTATTTCATTACCAGAGGTCAGCATATTCAGATGGCCGGGTTTGCCATTTTGGATTGATATGCTTTTTTATACAAGAAATTGATCCATCCTTGTTCATTGAATCTTTTGTATTTCAATGTAATAACAATAGGCTTCTATTAGCGTTCCTCCGCACCTGCTTTTGATGGATTATGAGGAAGATAAAGTTGATGTGCAGATTCTTGACCAAAAGTCTACCCAAAGAAGCAACGCAGATGGTTCTGCAGGCCTTGAAGAATTTAATAAATGTCGAGACATGAAGCTTTGCAAATGAAATAAACTGTGAAACAGGAGAACAATTGTGTAGCATGTTCTCTGGCACCTGCTACGGTTTATTTGGTTTGGTTTTGGTCAGATCCCCGGCAAAACTGGGTATCGTCGGGCGCAGGCCCATCCTAGTAAACACACACAAGGCTTATTTTTTTTCTTTTACCTCCAGACAATTTTCTTTATTTTATTATTTTAAACTTTTCTGGTAACTCAAAACTCTTTTTTTCTTCTTTTTTTTTAAAAAAAACACACACACATTCAACCCAATCTTTCGTCAATTCCTTCATATCATCAGTCATGGGTAACAGCACCTCTCAGGTCGCTGTCAAAAAGACCCGTACCGAGCTGTCTATTCAGCCAGCTCCAGCCCCAGCTCCTGAGACTGGCGTTGTCAAAAATACTCTGGTAATGCTGTCTCAGCTTAACGGTGAAATAAACGATGTCATAGTCCAGTCCAATATCAAAATCATTCCTCAAGAACCCAATCCGCAGAACATTGCAATTGTAGATCAATCGTTGCGTGGAGGAAATATCTTAAAACAAAGTGCAGCAGCAGTAAGTTCTGCTGACGACCCCGATATTGCTGCAAAACTATTATATATTCGCAAACACATCCATCGGGACATCTTCACAACATACACTTCAAACAACTTTGTTGCCAGCCCTCCTCCTCCTCTTCACGAAGTTTACTTAGCAAATCGCGACTCAGCATCAAACGATGGTTGCATCTATTACTCGCGTCCGCCTGTACCACCCAAATCGGACTTAAACGTACGCGATATTCAGCCTTTCCATGGTACTCAGCAACCTCTCAATGATCCACAATCATCTCGCCAGCGACACAAGCCAAAGAAACCATCTGTTACATTGTCAGATCACCAACTCTATAAACCTCAGCAGCAGTTAGACCAATCTCTGTCTGATGGTTCACAATCAGTCGTTTCTATTCTGTCTACATCTACAAACCAAACAGAAAAAAACCCTCCAGATTCTCATCCTTCTCGTTTGGCATTACTCAAAGACTCGTCTTCAACGAGCTTGCTACCACCGTTGCCTGACAATCTCATTCGCCGCAGCATTTCTTCGCTCAAAGATGCTGCAGCTGATCGTAAAAGCTCCGATTCCCTAAAAGATCCCGCTGCTACTACCACGCCTGGAGACCCGCATCACAGTTCCAACTACATTTATAGTCCTATTGTCACACAGAACGAAAGCTTTCATGCCGACATCATCTCACTGGCCTCTGAAAAAGACAACGTTGTGGATCTCGGCAATTTCCCTCAGCTCAAGCATTATGCTGCATCTGACTTTCATAATGAAAACCTTAACAACAGTTCAAGAGTGAATCTGAGAAATTGGTATGCCTCAATTTTTTATTTTTTATTTTATTTTATTTTATTCTGTTTAAGACATTTTTTGTGCCTTTGTTCTAACTAACTTTATTTCTTTTTGTCGTTTATAGTAAAAGTTCCTCGAGTATCGAAAAACACACTACGGGATTTGGAATTGCTTTTCCCCAAGAAAACTTGACCAGAGAGTCGATTGCTGAAGAAGATGAATATCACAATGATAGTTTATTTGAACCTCCAAGATTTTCAGACGACAACCCAATTACTCCTGAAGTCACTCAGAATGAGCTTGTTGTTCCGAATGCACCTCTTCAATCCCGTCGCAAGTCTCGCGATATCACTGATCAATCATTTGATTCAAACACAAACATGCATGCAGAGAACAACGCTCTTTTCCGCCCTTCGTATCCCCATTCGCGTCCCATCAGCAGTGAGTCTACAGAGCCAGATATTGAAATTCGTGAGTTTTCTTCTCGTAACGATGCAATTTTCAATGAGTCTGATGATGACACAAATGACACATTCAATAATAACGGTTATCAACGTTCCAACAATCTTCAAAATACTTTTGTTAACCAACCAGTTGATAGAAATCATGCTGAAGTTAATGAAATTAACAATCTGGATGATCAATTTTTGCCTCTCAACAAAAAAGTTAATTTGGACAACATGGAGGCTCCAATGCCTCTTAGTGAAATGAATACCCAATACCACGATTATAATGACAATTTTGACGATGATACTATGTACATGAGTACTTATGAAATGCAGCAGCTAGCTTTACAGCATCAAGCTCAACAAAGCCATAATGATTATGATCAGCAAGCTAATAATCTTCAAAACCTTCAACAACCATTTCAACCATTTAACTCTTTTTTTCCATCTCGTCTTGAAGCTATTCCCGAGTCTCCTGCTTTGACAAACAAAATCGATAGTCCTGTGATTGAAAGTGACAATTATAGTTCAAACAATTTGCCATCCGCTCTTCAACCTTCAGGTCTTGGTCAAAAAGTTACTACCTCATTGACAGCAGACAATTCAAATATTGAAAATGATACTAATGCCAATATGTCTACCGGGATTTCTCGTTCCAAAAAAGGTCCTTCATCTGCACAAGTCACATTTGTAAATAAGCCAGAAGTCATCCCCGTCACTTCTAAAGACAAACCATCTGGATTGTCTATTGATACAACAATGTTATCAGCTTCTCCACCAACAATACCAGCAACAGCGTTACAGCCTAAAACCGTTAGCTCTATTACGCCGATTCAAAATGTTTCTATGGCTCGCCAAAATCATCATCACCACAAGTCTTCATCTTCATCTTCATCTAGTTTCATGTCTCGCTTGTCCTTTGGTATTTTCAATTCCAAATCTCCTACTTCGAAAACCATCACCCTTTTACACCCAGAATCGCCTGCTCCATTTACTGCTGATGCTATTGCACCTCCCCAGCATCAAAAATCTTTCCGAAACAAAACCATTTCAGGTTTGAATCGTCGACGCAAGCTATCAAACACTAAACTAGGCCCTGTTGGTTATAGCTATGACAATTATAGCGATCCTGTTCAAAAAAGCAGCATTCTTCCTTTTCACAAACAATCTTATTCTACTGGAACTCTTATTCAACACAATAGAGCCAAATCAGGATTAGGTGATAACGCAGCAGCTTCTGCATCCAATTCTTTAATCATCTCAAGACCTGCCAGTTTTACCAAGAAATTTGGAAAAGAAAATATTGTTTTGATCCAAAACCAGGACGATGACTCAGAACGAGCCAACACTTCTACTGAAGAAATTATTACAAGAAAGCGTTCCCGTTCCTTGCTTTCCAAGAAACCTAGCTTACCTAAACTTTCTAAGGAATCAAAACGTCCTGTCATTAGTGCTCCTATTCAAGGGTACATTCCATCGGCTGCTGAAATTGACAATCAATTGCCAGAAAAGTTGCAACAGCCCTCATACCCACCTCCTTTGCCTCCACCTTTGCAAGAACAGCAAAATCAACTACAGCGTTTACAAAAGCAGCAACAGCAGCTTGAAGAGCAACAACAAAAGGCAGAAAAAGAACGCAAGAATAAAGAGAAATTGGAAGCTCAAAAGCAACAAGAACTTCAAGAAGCTCAAAAGCAGTTAGAAGAAGAACAATTGAGATTCCAGCAGGAACAAGAAATGTTAAATCAACAGCAATTGAAGGTGCAGCAACAGAAACAACCATTTTCTTACCCAATTGCATCACTCAAACCTTTGGAACCTGTCGAAGAGGTGCCATCAGAAGCTTCGTCTCCTCATGTTTTTGTACCACCTGTTCACAATTCTTCGACAACTTTGTCGCTCCATTCAGCTCGCAATTCTCCACGCATTTCTCGTACATCTCCCAGACTACCCAAATCACCTCGTCCACGCAATAACCAATTTTCTCGCAGCGGCGAAAACCTTTTGGCGCGCAGCAACAGCATTGTTTCTGTTGTTTCAACTTCCTCAGCTGTCTCTGGTCTTTCAACCATTTCTGGCACGTCGTCTAACTTTTCGTCAGCAACTGGCCGTAGCAGACGTGTTCATAGAACTGGTAGAAGTCACAAGCATGGATCATATCGCCGTGTTGTTTTACAGTCGCCTGTTCCATCGCCAAACCCTAACTTGTACGGTATTGCTGAGAACAATTCACACACTGTTCTTAATCAAAATGCATTCTATAACGGTAACACTATGATTTTTAATAGATCTGCACGATCACTGGCTAATGAGTCCAATTCTTCAATTCTTCGAACTGCAATGGTTCGTAGTTCAACAGTGGGCGCTTCTGCTGATGGTCTTACTGCGGGCTCTCAAGATCAACAAACTCAAAATGGTGATAACGAGCTACAGTATCAACACATTCCAGTATCTGCTTCTATTTACGAACCTTCGCTTGTCAGTTCAGTTTCTGTTGCATCTCCTCCTTATCCATTTGAACCACCTAACCAACAACCAGTTGAACAATACCGTGGATTTCCTATATTACCTGATACTTCTAATCAACACCATTTAGGAAATCAAAGTCAGAATCAGAATTCGAATTACCATAACACCAATAACTTTTTGAATTCAATGCCGCAAGTCCAGGGTAATTTTTCAAAAGCTCCCCATCAGACTTTATCTTCTTCAACTATTTCACAGCCGGAGAATACTAGAACCGAAAGTTTCACAAGTAGTAGTGGCAGCAGTGGAACTATTGGCGATATGAGAGGATATCCCGGAACAGCAAGTGTATCAGTTTCTCCATCAACTTCTATGCCCACTCACGCATTTTCTCGCTTGCCAACTCAGCCCAATAACACTGTTGTTATTAATCCTGCGGTTGCCAACAGCAGTTATCAACCTAGTTTCCAAGCTGCGAAGCCATCTTTGACATTTTCGACACCATCTTCAAGTCAAAATGCTAACCATCGCCGTAATCAATCAACTGGTGGCGTCATGACTACCAATGTTCAACGTTACTTGTCTGATGATACCGCAAAGTACGCTTACAACAGTTCATACAAATCTGTTAAAAGTCCAATGTCATTCAATAGTACTAGTGATTATGGAATGGAACATATTGAACAAAGTCC
>JAJLVH010000347.1:0-10426 GCA_030570155.1 Magnusiomyces magnusii
GTTGACCAACCATTCGACCAGTCAATGGCATAGGCGGTCGTCCATAAAATGGGGTATTTGGAAAGGCATTCATATTAGACGGAGTACTCATGTTTGGCGGAACACCCATATTGGATCCATATGGAGGTCCGTTACCAAGTGGATATTGAGGGTACCCGAAACTTGGTTGATGAGGTGGTATTGGTGGTGAATTAATCATATTTCGAGGACTATTCATATGTGGAAGTCCTTCAGATTTATCTGCATCATTCTTTTTTTCAGAATCATTTGTATTGTCCAATTTTTCAGAATTATTCATGTCAGACATCACTCCTTGACCTCCAACAACTGGAGAACGTGTATACCTAAATTGAGAAGTTCCATACCTTGGCATCCCATTCGTCGGTCTCATGTTGTTCATGTTATTCATGCTATTCACACTATTCATAGGTCTCATCCCATTAATTGGCCTCATACCATTCACATGTCTCATTGATCTCATACTAGGATTGAAATATTGATAATTGTTGGGCCCACAGCTGCTCACTATTTGCGCAGATGGAACAACAACTTTATAAGAAAACTCAACCTTTTCGTCTACGGGCCATATAGGGTTTGTGAGATACGATCGTTCAATAACAATTGATGGTTTTTTGGTTTTATTTGCTTCGGTTGTTGTTTTGGATTCTTTATTCTTAGTTTTTTCCCACTCTTTCGCAATTCTGGTAAACATATTAAATCTTCCATTAAAAGAAACAGCCTTTGGCATATTAGAACCAAAAAACATATTTTCATTTGGTTGATGTGGTGAATTAGTGTTTTCGTTGTGGTTTAAATTGTCATTGACTTTCAACATAACATGTCCATGAGGATTATGATAATTATAATTGTTGTAAGAATGGCTTGGAGAAGTATTGTGAAACGGAGTAAAAGAGTGAGCATTGGGATTTGGTTTAAATTCAGGCGCCTTAAAATTGAATGTAATTTTGGGTTCTTGTGTTGTCGACATGTCAGGTTTATCAGAATCCAATTTTTTCTTAGAATCCAAACTCATTCCATTTTCAGAAACCACCGATTTACCACTTTGACTTCCAAGAACCGGAAAAAGATCCAAAGGAACAAGTGCATTGACTTTATAACCATCAGAAAACCGTTTCAATTCTTCGATATTTTCAGATTTTTCTTGGAAATCAAAGCTACCTCCTTTTTGGAAAAGTTTATTGTGCTGTCCAGCATTCAAAAATTGTGCAAAATTTCCAATGGGTTCTTTGTTAATAACATTGTCCAAAGTCTTAGTTTTAGAAAATGTCTTTTTCTTGTGAATGGGTTTGGTTTTTTTGGGCGTTAGATTAGTGGTATCTAGTGAGGAATTGGTATCAGGTTGTTCATCTTTTGGTATAAATACTTGGCCCATTGATGTAAAAGTAATTTCAGGTTTTGTAGATTCCACATTAGAGGCATCAAATAAAGCAGATACTGAAGTGCTTGTTCCAGAATCATGAGAAACAGGTGCCCGGGTATGAGGTGTGTTGTAGTCTTGATTTGGAGGAAAATACGAATGACGGTTTGCAATTTGACTAGCCAAAATAGCAGGATCATATGGCATATTCATATAATGAAGGTTATAGAATGGAGGAGGAAACGGGTGTGTTGAATATTTATTAAATCCGTGAGGATGAAATTGTGGTAATGGATGATCATAACCTCTTTGAACACCAGAATATTTATCTTCTTCATCCATACCACTATCATCAACTACAATACCACGTTCTTCAGCAACATGGATATTGCCACCAAAAGAAGAGTTTTCAATTTCGTAAGCTAGTCGAGTAGCACGACGCTCACGCTCTTCGAAATCAGGAGCATCACGGTTAATAACAGTAGTATAATAATGATCATCATATGTTGATTGAACACCAAATCGTTTTTCATTTTCAGCAAATTGATCCCAAGGACGGTTATAATCAAAAGATTCTTCCAAAGTCAGTCCAACATTAGAATTATCAGTATCTTCCCATTGTTCAAGTTTACGTTCATTAATGTTATTATTACTTTCTTGACCAGAAATATCAGTATCAGTTTTGAATTTCGAACCTGAAGCATGGTCCACTTTGTTCAAATCATTTGACTCGTTTGACAAATCCGGAGCTTCAATTCGAATATCAGCAACATCTTTAGACTTGAAAACGAGTTTTGAAATCACTTTTTTTTCTTCTTCACCAAGTTCATTGCCTGACGCTGTATGCACCTTTTCAGCAAGAGCCAAAGCGATGCCGATTTCGTCATTTAATGAAAAGGCTAAAATGATCCCTCGATATGTGTCACCAGAAGAAACAGTGACATTTGCAAAAGAACCTAATGAACTTGCCATTAGAAATAACATCCGATCAAGCATATAATTTTCGACATCATAGTCTGCAGCAGTTGAACCAAGACCGAGATTGAAAGTGTTTTTTAAATTCATGTTGGTTTTGGGTTTGATATTGGCATTTTTGTTAAAAGATGA
Organism: Magnusiomyces magnusii; assembly: GCA_030570155.1. NCBI lineage: Eukaryota > Fungi > Ascomycota > Dipodascomycetes > Dipodascales > Dipodascaceae > Magnusiomyces > Magnusiomyces magnusii. The sequence continues at coordinate 2,486 of JAJLVH010000347.1, forward strand.
GCTTGGTTTTGGTGATGGTTTTGATGGTAATGACTTGATACCAGTAACTGAAAAGTTTATAGAATCAAGACCCCAGGCATTACGTTTAGGAAGATTTGAATGAATGTGAGTTGTAGAGGTATTATTGGTTTTTGGATTTGATGAATTAGAAAGGTTTGAATGTTTAGTAGCATTTGATCTGCTTCCGTTACCTCTTGGACCAGAGTTTGGTCTCTTTTCTCGATTGCCATAATTTGAACCTTTATGTTTATTTGAGCTCATCATCAATAGAATAAACAAGGGTATTACAGTGTTAGTTTTGTTAGCAGATTTGGAATAAGAATCAAAATACAAATGATTCGAATAAACAGGAATTTTTTCTAATTAAATAAATAAAACTTAAAACTTGTTTTTTCTAAATTCAAATCAAGTTTTGTTTTTGGCCAGTTGAAACCTGAAAAGAGTGAAAATGTCAAACATTTTGTGTGTGCGATTCGTTTACAAATAGCAGAGATTTAGAGTCTCTGATCAATAATTTACAATTCAGGATAAAAACAACATTACAAGTAACGGCTTTAAACGATGAAAGGTTTCAAAGGTTGCTACTTTGGTATTTCATTAATATATTTTTACAGGATTTGTATTATTTTGATGTCTTTTTTTGGTTTTTTAGCTTAGTTATGTCTGCAACTAATCAACATGGTTAATTTTGGTATTAACATTGTTGATCCAAAAACATAACCAATCCTGTAAATCTACATATTTAAACCATTCGAATTGGTCGAACTGAACAAACAATTCAAAATTCTAGTACAACGTTTCCCCTTCTCATCTTTATATCACCATTTCATAGCTTTTCCTGTCTTTTCATACATTTTCACAAGCTTTTGGATTTTGAATTGTGAAAAAACTAACATGGAACGGCTGAGATTTCAATTTTTTACAGCCAAAAAAAGCGTTGCTTATCACAGTTCTTGACATCTTTTTGATTTTTAAGAATCGAGAAATCAAGAAACAGAAAGAATTTGATACTAAATCAATAGAAATAAATATAACAATTAAAATGACTTCTGAAAAAGATGCTTTGAGGTATATATATTAGATACTTTATAATTATATACCATTTCTGACTAATGTTTTGAATTATAGATCTGTTGTAAAAAAACTCGTTTTTTTCACAAGTTCAATGATTCTTGCTCCAATCATTTCTTTCTTCTTAGTCCAACAGGTTTTTGGTAAGGGTTTCTTTCAAACATCAATTGATAACTACATATTCTAACTACCTATATCTAGGCGGTAATGCCATCGTTTCTGGAGGAGTTGCTGCATTTGTTGGAAATGCCGTATTGATTGGTTATATTGTTGTTGCATATTCCGAGGAATTGCCAGCTGAAGAAATTGAAGAGCCAAAAAAAGATAAATAAATAAGTGTATTTAATAGCTATTAATAAACATACGGAATAAACTTATATGGAACCCGTTTCTTATATTCATCCCAAGTCTCACCATACTTTTTTGCACACTTGGCTTCGTCTCTTCCATTTCGTTGAATCAAGAAGCTGGCAAAGAAAAAGACAAAGTAGTAAGGAATGATGGTATTGAACCCCGTAGAAAGGCAGTATGACCAAGCAACAATCCAATCTCCAAAGTAATTGATATGTCGAGCCATGCCCCACCACCCACTAACCAACAACTCGCTACCTTGTGAACTGGTGATGTATTCAAGGTTCTGGGTAGATGGATCATTGTTGCGGAAAGCTGCTTTTTGGTTGTTGGATAATCTGAATATCGCTAATCCAGTCAAAAACACAAACACACAACCAAGAACTCCCCAAACACCTAAATGGACTGGGTAATCTGCCAAGTATCTAGACTGCATGGAATATGTAAAAGGAACCAATGTCAAATCACCAAACATCAACATGAATCCAAACCCATCCTCAGTTGTATCCATTACGGTCGTCAATCCTTTTTCATAACAAATACTTTCAACTACATAAAAAGTCTGAAACAAGTTGACCAATATCATTGAATCACTGATTTCTCCAAACTTGACATACTGATGCTGCATCATTGAAAAGTTGATAATCATCCAAAGTAACCATCCCGGTCTCATTTCGCAAAACAGTTTCAAATCCCAGTTACCAATTCTTGGATTAAGTTCACGACCAACAAACCAATCAAACACCGGGTTACCTGTATTTCCTCCAATCGCAAGAATGGGCTCTTGTTTATAAAAAAACGGAGCAATGTAAAGAATAGTAGACCCAACAAATGAACACAACAGTGTAGCATTCAATAGCTCAGGCAAATGGTTATACACATACTCCAGCTCAGGCATATCGCCTTTAGTGCTGAACACTCGTACACCCAAACACGAAAACAAAACAACCAAAACAACTTTTCCATTGAAAAAGTATTCAAGCCTCGTTTTGCCATCCCGCAGTAACGTCCCTTTGACCGTTTCGCCAGGCAATAGTCGGTCAAGAATTGCCAACACGCCAAACCAGAGCAAATACACGCCAAGTGCGTTGACAGAAAATAATGGTCGGTATGACGGGGATCCGGGCGTAAGCATTTGTTTATATACAGATAACGAGGTCCATGACGGTGGACATCCTAAATCGTTACACGTCAAGTATAAAAGGTTGCAAAGTAGTGGTAAAGCGATTGTGATGGTCAAAGCGCCAACAAATCCTCCAAACTCTGGATGAATGGTTCTTGGATTGAGTACTCGATTTGGTTTAGGCATTGAAAAAATAGTAATTGTGATTATAACTAATGATAATTAGTAAAAAAAGAGGAATAAACCGATACTTAAATACAGAAAATGGTCTGAATCAGATATTTTTCTTTTTTTCAAATTAGCAACTATCTTTGTTATGCAAATCTATGTACGGTGGTAAACCCAATTGCTTTTCTAAACCTCCATTCAAGTATCACCAAATAGGACTTGTATTAAAAAAACTCAAGATTTTTATTCAGTACATTTTCAATTCCAATCCCATGTTCTTCATCATTCATCAAAACATGGCATCACATAAATTCTTCGACAGCAATGACATCATATAATACTGTTCTTCTTCAACAGCATCTACACTCAACTCATAATTTTGATACTTGTTTGACAAATATGATTGTTGTGGCCATGTGGTATTGCCATTAACCATATTAAAAACTCTTGGATCATTTGTAGACATATTCAAAAATCCTGACCCATCTTGAAAGCCTTCATTAGATATGTCTCGTTTCAATTTAAATTTGGCTGCAGAATAACTGTTCAATCGAAATCCAATTGGCGTTTGATATTGACCACTTCTTTTGTAGCTATTCCAAATTTTTTGGCTTTCAATATTTTGTCCAATCTTCTTAGAAACAGATCCACAGCTTCCAGGTTCAAAGTTAAAACTGATAGAGTTGCTATTCGTTAAAAATGAGTCCCTGTTGCCATTGCCATTGACGCAATTACTGTTAACAAGATTGTCATAAACAAAGTCGGTAAATCTGACGAGAGGTTCATCTTTAGTTGCTGTATACAAATTATGCAATTCAATACTGTTTCTTATTTCCAAACCTTCAACAAGAGTTTTATTGCAAGAATTCAAGTCATCAGAAGCTTTTCGTTGACGATAATGCTGACGGTTGGTATTGTAGTTATTGACATTATCCCATAATGCCACAGTATCATATTTGTTATACTTGGCCAATCCTTCGGTAATTCGTAAGCATATGCCCATCAAAGTCTCGCAGTTACGTTCATTTGTTGAAACAGTATCCTTCACTTTTTTCTCTTCCACGACCTTCAACTCTTCCAAGCATTCTTTAACTTTTGGAATACAAAGACTAGTTAGTTCATCAATTGCCTTGCAAACAAGACTTTGCTTTTGACTTGTTTTGGAGTTGGATTCATCATTCATAATACTATCTCCACACAACTGGTGAACAACATTACCTCGCAATCCGTTTTTGTCAATAAAAACTCTTCTTTTCAATCCAAAATATCTTTGAAACCCAAGACTCTTGTTTCGCTTATCAACGCAAAATCCTATTTTGTCAATCAAGTGTAGTGGATTATAATACTTTAATTGGTCTGATTTTTTTTCTTCATAATAATCAGAACTAAAATCCAAGCATGTTTCCAAACTATTACCAAAGATAGTTGGTGTTAGCTCAATAGATTCAGTCGAAGTATTCACATCTTCATAATCATCATCATCTTTGGAATTTGTAGCTGGTTTAGGTTCGGATAATGCAAATGAAATAGTTCTAGGTTTCTTTACTGCCTTTTTTTTACCTTTTTTTGGCTTGGGTGCTTTATTTGGTTTAGAACACAATTCATTTTCAGAAACCTCAAATTGCTTTGAATGTTCAAAATTATTCTTTTTTTCGTCAACTACTTTTGTAGTTTCAACATTGTGTTTTCTTTTTAAATCATTTCGAGTTTTACTCACTTTATCATCATCTTTATCAACCCCAAAAGAATGAGGTTGACTTTTTTGCTTCTTTTTACTCTTCTTTACACTCACTTTTGGAATGCATATAGCAGTATCACAATCAAACAGTGTAATCAGCTCTTCATCATTCATCGGTTTAGGCTTAACATCATCAGTGCTCTTCTTTTTAATATAGCCTTCATTTTCAGAATTCAACACCTCTAGTCTGTGTTTTAAAATCGAATGACCATTAACATATTGCCATGCACTGTGCTGTCTATTAAATTGCAAATTTTGATAGCATTGTTTTTCGCCAATTGTTAAGCTTTCAAGATTGATAATAGAATCACCGGGTTGTCCAGGTTGCTTCGCTAGTGCCGCTATTTGAGCCATCAAGTCTTTGTGATGCTTGATACGAGCAATTGCAATATTCTTGTCATATCTGCCAACCGTAGTTACATTTTTGTTGAGCGTCATAATAACAGAATCTCTCAATTCAGGATTATACTTAAGAGATCGGTCAAGATCAAGCATGTTGTAAATTTCAATCATCATAAAACCAATAGCAAAAAAAGTACCATTAAACTCTTTTTGTAAAGTGTCTTCAATGTTGATATTGCAATTCTTTATAGAATTTGCCCGCACCCTAAAATCCCTACTGATTCGTGCAACTTCATGAGTCAAGAAAAGCAAAATTTTAAAGTGATGTTCAATACCAGCGTCTTCATCCCGATATAAGCAACATTTTGGGTCATTCAACAAAAGAATCAGTTTAATTCGTTCACAGTCGAGCAAGATTCGAAAGTTTGTTTGTTCTTCAGGTTTAAGACTTCTCATATGAGTAATCATCACATTTCGAAACGTAGTAAGCATTTGAGAAAACGGATTTAAAAGTAAATTATTTGGTTTGAGATACGTGAGCTGTGAAACAGAGCCTTTATTCTTCACTTTGCATCGTGGATCAAAGTATGCCAACGCTCTAGTATTGAACAACGCAACAATGGATCGGTACAAATACCGATGACGCTGTGTGATTTTGGACACAGTGTAATAATTAGTTTCAGGATCGTATTTTAGATTAAACATTAGAGGTGGTGTTTTGGGAATAGTAGTTGAAGATAAAGAAATAGGGCGAGTTAAATATGGTTGGGGTATCACAAATGGTTTGTTGTGCACAGCAGCAGCCACGTACTTTACACCACTGGCGCTGGTATCATCTTCAGTGTCTAAGAAAGCAATGATTGGTTTAATGACTTTGGTGAACATCACAGCGACAGAAGTGAGAGTGGAATAGCAATAATAACAGGCTATATGAGTGGATGAAAAGTAGGTTGGAATCGTTATTGAATGAGTATTTGTATATAGGTATTGGTAAAATGATAGAATGATAGAGTAATAGAATGTTTTTTATCAAAGCTCAAAAACATTTATTTCAAGAATTGAATTCAAACAAAAATTGTAAATCCGAAAAACAGAATTACACCATTTCTGTGGTTTGCAAACATTGCTGGGTTGCTATTGGCTAATTTCCATTTACAATTATTACACAAAATATTTCAACTTCAATATATCAACACTTTTAACTCTATTTCTTATTCTTCTTTTCAATCTTTCTCTTCTTCTGTTTCAACTTTTCAGTTCTTTGTTCTTGTTTGTCTTGATCTCCCTTAAGATCCTTGTAAATCTTCTTTTGCTTATTACTCATCATGCTAACCTTGATATTTTGCAATTCCTCTTGTTCCATTTCTTCCTTGGATCTCTTTTTGTTGCCATTGGAACCATTCTTCTTCTTATTGACCTTTTCATTCTTTTTGTTTTCAGAGAATGAAACACCTGACTTTTCCTTGACAATTTCCTTTCTAGCTGCCTTTTCTTCTTCTTCTTCTTCTTCTTCTTCTTCAGATTCTTCATCATTTTCCTTTTTATCACCTTCTTCCTCTTCTTCTTCTTCTTCATCAGAATCATCTTCGACTTCAGAAAGATCAACTTCTGGGTTATAACCAGCACGATCACCCCATGGACTTAAATGAGGAGGAAGCTTTTCACCAACGGCATATTCAGAAACTGGTAAACAAGTGGCTTTGTTGATCGAGTCAAAAATCCACTGTGGCTGAATGTAGATTCTACCAGGAACTCTGCTGGTAATTTTTGGTCTATCTGAAATTTGGTGTGTGACTTTACTAAGATCAGGCATTTTGAAATTCTTTTTAGTTGATGACTTTTCATCAGTGGAAACTTCTTCATTAGCAATTGCTTCATCCAAAGAACTTTCTAAAATAACGTTACCGCCACAAGAAAGAATTAAAAATTCAACAATCTTGGAAGGAACTTCACGACCAACAAAAAAGGTGAGGCCAGAGAAGAGAGAACCAGTACCGCCAGAAGTAGAGTCTGCAGAAGGTTGAGCTAAAACATCACCAGGAGCAGAAGAAGCGGCAGATTTAAAGTCATCAAGTTTGACAGTGTTGACATCATCTTGATCTTCTTCATCAGTGACTTGATCAGAGGTTTTGACAGCACCCTTGGTGTTGGACATTTCATCGTCAACACCAGCAGCGTCTTCTTTGGCAATTTTGGCAATTTCTTCAGAAGACAAAGTAGCTTTCTTTTTGTTGTTTTTAACTGTAGTGGTGTCTTCTTCTTCTTCTTCTTCTTGTTCACTTTCAGAATCAGACTCCATTTCAGAATCCTCGCTGTCATCGCTGTTTTCATTGGCTTCACCAACAGATGTTAAAGACTTGAGGTTCTTGGCACCTTCTTGTTCTCTAGATTGGAGAATGAAAGCAGAAAGACCACCAATACCCTTTAACTTCTTTTCATCAACTTTTGGTGGGTAAACAAGGCCAGCCTCGGTATAAAGTCTGTAAAGAACAAACTGGACGAGTGTAGTGTAGAATTCTAAGAAAGTAAGCATGACTTTGAAATCAATGTCAGTAGGAACATTTTGAGGAAAGTCAAAAGGAACCAACCACAAGACTTCTTGTCCTTTGACGACAGCTTGGTAGTAAACACCTTTGATGGAAACAAAAACCTTTTTCAAGAGTTTTTCACGAGCAACGTAGGCCATCCATTCATGACACAATCTGTTTGCAGTTTGAGTAACACGGAAAGAAACGTCGTCAGTAGCAGGCATAATTGCAAACAAAAAGAGCATAGAGAGAGGATCATCCAAATCTCTCAATGCGTCAACAAAAGTAGGATATCTTTCTTTGACAAGGGTGTCTAATCTGTAGCGAGGTCTGTTTGCATCTAATCGTTTAGCATCTTCAACCTCGTTTCTGACCAAAGCACGCGACAATTTTCTAGCAAAGATTTTGTCTTCGCGGAATTTGTTCAACAAAGGCTCGTGCAACAAGTACTGGATGTCCTTGGTGTAGTAAAAAATGTTTGGAGTGTTTTTACCACGGTTGGCCTTTTTGCGGTTAGAAGGCTCGCGAGGATAGATACCTTTGAAAATACAAAGACGTCTAAAGTCGGCAATAGAGATTTGGAGCTTCTTGATGGCTCTGGAACGAGTGATGAAGGTTTT
>JAJLVH010000348.1:0-10395 GCA_030570155.1 Magnusiomyces magnusii
TTATCTCTTGAAAACGGAATTTCTCGCACAAACTCTAATTACTTTGAACATGCACAAATAGAAGCATCACAAAGTCTTGAAATCATTTATTATCGAAAAGGTTCTGTATTGGTGGAACAAAATGGCGAATCTCATGGTATTTTTTACGTCATTGATGGTGAATTGGAAGTCGGTTATCATGATAAATCCAATAAATATATTCCTTTGTATACTGCTCAGTCTGGATCTGTAGCAGGCTTTGTTGCTTCTGTTCTTTCATCCAAATCTTTTGTCGAAATCCGGTCAAAAACAGATGTCTATGTTGGGTTTTTGCCTCAATCTACTATTGAGATAATGCAAGAAAAATACCCACAGATTATACTGAGTATGGGGCATACTTTAACAGAAAGCCTTTCAGATATTGTTGTTTTACTGGATTTTGCATTAGAATGGGTCCAAGTTCCTGGAAGTCATGTTCTCTTCAACCAAGGTGATACTGCAGATGCAATTTACATTGTGTTAAATGGACGTCTTCGGTCGGTTTATAGAGATCTTACAAAAAAGGTCAAAATCCATGGTGAATATGGTCAAGGTGAGTCGGTTGGCGAATTGGAAGTACTAACCGTTTCGAAAAGACCATATACATTACATGCCATTCGTGAAACCGAACTAGCTAGGTTTCCACGTTATTTATTTGAACTTTTGGCAAGAAAGCATCCTGCCACCACAATTGAAATTTCACGCATAGTAGCATCTAGAGTTCTCAACAGATTGGGGGCTCCATCTCTAGAAGGTTACGAAGTACCATCATCCACTTTTCGTACAGTTTCTGTGGTCCCAATTTCCAAAGGACTTCCAGTATCAGAGTTTGGCAAAAAGTTGTTTAGCTCTTTCAAAGATATTGGCCAAGATGTTTTTCACCTCAACATTGTCACAGTGCTACACAAACTGGGCCGAAATGCTTTTAGCAAGATTGGTGACTTGAAGCTTTCTGGATACCTTGCAGATTTGGAAGAACGATACCAAACTGTATTATATGTTGCAGACTCGCCAGTCACATCTCCATGGACAAAAACATGCATTTCACAGGCTGATTGTATTTTATTGTTGGCTGATGCTTCATCGGATGTTGATATTGGCGAATATGAACGTTTATTGGTGACTATGAAAACTACAGCTAAAACGGAACTTATCTTGTTACACCAAGATCGATACGTTCCACCCGGTTTGACTTCTAAATGGCTGAAAAATCGTATTTGGGTCAACACGCATCACCATATTCAAATGGAAATCACAAATACCATGGGTATTAGCCAGCCAAAATCCAGGCTTTCACAGATTCGTAACAAGGTCAAATTGATACAAACAGGCATTATTACTAAATATAAGCATCGTAGAATGCCGGTATACTCCAACACATACCCTCATAAAAATGACTTTGCACGACTTGCACGAATCCTTTCAGGTAATGCCATTGGATTGGTATTAGGCGGTGGTGGAGCTAGAGGTGTTTCGCATATAGGTGTTATTAAGGCACTTGAAGAAAATGGTATCCCAATTGATTATGTTGGTGGTACATCGATTGGTTCTTTTGTTGGAGGTTTATATGCCAAAGATTATGATATTGTTCCATTGTATGGTAGAGCCAAGCAATTTGCGAGTCGCATATCTAGTTTATGGCGTATGGTGTTTGATTTAACCTATCCAGCTACATCCTATACTACAGGCCATGAGTTTAATAGAGGTATTTGGAAAGCATTTGGCGATTGTCAAATTGAAGACTTTTGGTTGCGGTACTTTGTAAACACCACCAACATTACACATTCGCGAATGGAAATTCATCAGGCTGGTTACGCGTGGAGATATATTCGTGCATCTATGTCACTTGCCGGTCTATTGCCACCTCTCACTGACCAAGGTAGTATGTTGTTAGACGGTGGATATGTTGACAATTTGCCAGTTGAGCAGATGAAATCTTGGGGTGCCAAATACATTTTTGCTGTTGATGTTGGAAGTGTTGACGACACGACACCCATGATCTACGGCGACTCATTATCTGGTTTATGGGTTTTATTTAATCGATGGAACATTTTTTCGCGACATCCCAACGTTCCAAACTTGGCAGAAATCCAGCAACGGCTGGCTTATGTGTCGTCAGTCGGCGCATTGGAAAAGGCAAAAACCACGCCTGGTGTTTATTATTTGCGTCCTACCGATATCGAAAATTACGCAACTCTTGATTTCGGAAAGTTTGATGACATTTATAGGCTTGGAAGCCTATACGGACACCAGTATATGGATGATTTGAACAAAAACAAGCAATTTCCAAAAATTGCTGGTTTCGAAGGCTCTAAAAATAAGCCACACAAAGTGCTTAATCGACGAAATTCCATTTGACTTGTATCTGTGTTTGTATATTTTTCTCTTTTTCATCTTTTTTTAGTTAATAAAAGGTATTCATTTGGATATTTAAATAAATAGTTTTATAGAATTCATAAGCTCATTAAAATTGTATCATATATTTGGGTGTTTTTTCATCTCATATTAATTAATTACGCGTTGGTGGACTAATCAAAACAACCGAATCACCTCGAACAAACATCATTTCGCTATGTTTTTTAACAACCTGAAAGAATTGAAAGTTAGGCCTTGAAAATACTTGTATTGATTCATATAGATGTATACTTACTTTTGGTTCGTCGTCGTCATCTTCAAGATATGTGACAGTTTCTTCAACATTGCTCATGATAAGGTTACAGTGCGAATCGTAAGCCTATGTAAAATTGCGTAAATATTAGTATTTATAAGTTTATGATATTGCTGAAAATTAAAGAGAAAAAAACAAACAAATCTTCTCTTCTTTTTAATCCAACTTACATGGAGTCTTCCTTTTAACGTTCTTCCTGCTCTCAATTTGACAACCACGATTTCGTCAAGAGACAATTTGACAAGATCAAAAGGTTCGCCTACTGAGGTTTGGCCTGAAGGTTGGATATCCAAAGAAGCCATATTTTAGGTATATATGTGTTTGTTTCGAAATTGACAAAGGTACGGGAAATGGATGAATTGTGGTAACTCAAACTATCAATATTGACGTTTGTTTTCTTAAATGTAAACCAATCGACAAACTCTTTATTTGATTTTTGGTGATACTGATTTTCTGGTGTTGCGGTGTAGTTTTTTTTTTCCAAGGCGGGTAACTGAGTCTATATACACACCTTCTCAAGTTGATTGGCCTAAATTGAAATTTTTTGAGTAACGTGCAACCACACAAAAAAACCTCTTTTTTTTCACCACTGCACATAACAGTAACAAAATTTTTTCAGTTATTTGGTATCAACGAGTCTGTGTGTGTGTATATATATAAGAAGCTGTTGTTTTGGTCTTTTTGAAAATAATTAATATCAAGATTGTAACCGAACACATTTGAAAAATATCATATCAGAGGATACCAAAAGACCATTAGTTTGTTATTATTATTACTATTATTCAGCCAAAAATGTCTTTGCGCCAAATCACTACTAGACCCAACCCCATTTTTTCAAGAGGTTTCCAAGTTTCTTCAGTTGTTCAGGGAAGACTTCGCAAGCGTATTGAACTCAGACCTCCAATCGTTCCTAAAGTCAGTACCATTGAAGTTCAAGACAATCACCCATTATGGCAGTTTTTCAGTGACAAAAAATTTATTAGATCAAAGGATGATCTCGATCAAGTTGGTACGTGAATTAAAAATTGGAAATTAAATAAAATGGTGTATATTAATATTAACAATTTTTTTTTCCCATCTTTTTTTAGGTCGTCCTTGGAATGTTCAAGAATTACGAAGAAAGTCTTTTGAAGATTTACACACTATTTGGTACACTTGCGTTAAAGAGCGCAACATTTTAGAGCGAGAAAGCAGAATCTATTCGACTCTTGACGGTAGCGATCAGAGCAATCCATTTGCTGTTAGCAGTGCCAACGTCCGAGACACCATGTGGAGAATACGTCAAGTTTTGGCTGAGCGACAACGGGGTTGGGAAAACGGTGTGAAGGATTTTCAAAAGAGTTCTAAAAATATTTTTGAACGTTTCGAAAACTCGTATCTTGAAGCAGACGACTCACAGGATGCAGAAATGGAAGCTCGACTTGAAAGATTCCAGTTGGCATTTTTTGGCATTACCCCAGAACTTTCTTCTAAAAATGAAATCAACAATTCCATTGTTAACGGTTTGAAGACTGTTTCTTCTCTTAAATATTTACGATTCCAGTCTACGTTATCCGACGATACCAAGGATGCTATAGAAGGTCCTAGAGATATCAAGGAATCGTTTTTGATTTTCGTTGCTACCCATACCCCCGAAGGTATCCAAGATGCGGTTAACGCTATCATTGCCAAAAGAAAGGAATCTCCTGAAGTTGTTGAGGTTTCTGCTAAGGAAGAAAGAAAAACTCTTACTGATTTGTTGAAATCATACGAAGGACTTGAAAACTAAATTTTGATTCTATAATGGTAGGGTGAAAGACATGATTAAAAAAAAAAAAAATAAAGAAAAAAACAACAAAGATAACTGTAAATAGTGTATAAAGTAAATTAAAAGTTTGATCGTTCATTTGCAACCCGTTTAAGTTCATTCAACCGAGCTTCTCGTGCACCATTTCTTGAAACAGGACCAAACCTGCTGAAGGGAAATATGATATGAGTAGCCTTTGCAATCACAAGACCAATTGAAACAGGACCAAACGTATTGCTGTCCACTGAATGAAACACATTGTCGCCTTCAACCCATAAATGGTTTCTAGGTATGATTGCTGTAGGCCGTGGGTATGGAGGTTTAGTCAATATTTCATCATTTTGAACGCCCAAGATCCGCTTGATCAAAATTTTTTCTGGGTTTTGGGGCGACCGCAGCAAAACGACGTCGCCGACTTTAAGATGGTTTGGTTCTCTAATACCATACTTCCACAGCAGTACAAAGTCTGACCAGCCCAGTGAGCTGTCCGGATTGAATGTGGGTTTCATACTTATTCCTTCGATCCGGCCAAAATGGGCAACGTGCTCGTTGAATGTGATGACGACTGGGGCCCACGATAACGACAAGAAAGCGACAGTAGCACAGTATCTTAACATTGTTTATTTTTGTCCTTTCTATAGTTATGTTGGTATTTTAATATGTTTTATTTACGCCCGTATTTGTTTGTTATGAGCTGAAAAAATGCAATGTCTCTCTTGATCTATATATGCCTTAATGTTACAAAATTGTAAATCAGTTGGTCTATAACTGGTGGAAAAAATGTGTGTAAACGGTGTTTGTGTGTATACATCCAGCATTCTTGTCAGGGTTGGGGCTGAAACGTTATACATTATAAATTATTACTAAGTTATTATGAACCAAACTTGTAACTTAGATCATTAGACGTGAAGATACCATATCAGTCGTCAATTTCTTTAAACTAGTAAAAAAAAAACTGTCTTAATGCTTTATGTGTTGCAATTAATGAATAGAAATTAATTCACGACTTTGTAGCGATTTGTCCACTTGCTTAAACTGAAAAAGGTGTGCTTGATCAGCACCTTTTTGTATTTTTTTTCTATGACAGCTTGGGATAAGCAGTTTGGTCAAACCATTTTAAAAATTGTTAATAGCTTTCTAGGTTTGAATGTCTTGTATTTGTGCTAAATGTTTACAAAAAAAATAAAAAAAAAACGTAAATATGAAGTCATGGAATAGAAAGAATTTGATAATATATGGAAGAAGAAAAAATTACAAATTTAAATCATCTATGATAATGAGACAGTATACATTTCAGTTGAATAAATGTCTTTAGATTCACAAACCAGGTTTTATTATGGAGTGGATGTGAACTGAAATATAAATCTTGTTTTTATGTTGGTTTTTTTTCTTTTCTTTTTTGACCAGTCTCAAGTTTGCACGGCTGAACTTTTTTTTGTTCTTTCAACTAGTTAGCTTAATAATGTCTGGTTTCTTAATAGTTCTTAAGACTATCACAGCTGCAATGATCATTGGCAAAAAATATTTTCTTGTTTATGTTACTTTGATTATTTCATCAATTTTTAAGTGATATGATTGGCTCATTTCTAATTAAGAAAACGAAAAGAAACTAAGTTAACTTTAAGTGTAAATGTTACTTTAAAAATTGGTTAACCTAATCAATACTTAACCGATTAAGTATATTATTTAATTGACAATAATAAGTCAATTATCATCCAATCCCAAGAAAAGTGTAAAAAAAAAAAAAATCAGTCTGGATATTAAATGCATTGGATTATTTTTGTATTCAAATTATTGTGAATAGTACAACATTAAAATATATATTAAATTACATCAAATCAAAAAAGGTGTTATAGTTAGTGTTTATACTTCTAGTTAAAAGATCATATTTACTGAGTCTTTTTAGAATCGTCATTAAGATATTCTCTGAGATCGTCGCCCTCAACGTCCACAACAATTTCCTCCATCAATTTAGACTGTTCCTTCCAAGTCTTTTTATCGTTCTTTGTTTTGTCATCAAACAAGTTGTCTTCAGGTCGTCTATAAGAGCCACCAATTCTATCCCAAAGGGTAGTATATTGGCCATAGTTATAATTGAAATACAAGTGATGAATGGTGTGGCATGCAGTACCGTTGACAATAATGTTGTTCATAACAAAGTAACCGTCATGGATCATGACAGTCCACATGTTGACAAAAACGAAAAGAAGCAAATATGAAACCTTGTGAAGAGGAAAGATGAAGGGAAAGATATGGTATGGAAGAGATTGAATGAAGCCGTCAACAGGATGGAAAGCATGAGAAGCAAATGGTGTAGAGACAATCCACTTGTGGTGAGGCTTGTGTAGATTCTTGTACAACAAAGGATGATGGAGACCACGATGAGCCAAGTACACACCAAAATCAGTAAAGAAAATGAAAATAGGAAACTGGAAAATAAGATACCAAAGAGGATAATCATCGACCTTGAAATAAAGTTTGGAGTAACCCTTGAGTTCCAAAGAAAAGAAAAGAGCAGTTAAAAGAGACATGAAGGGGATAGCAGAAACGGCCTGATGAATTTCCATGTATATTTGGTTCTTGAGGTATTTTGGGTGCTTAAAGGTTTCTTTATCAAAAACAGTGCAGAAAGCAAATAGAGCAGTGAAAAAATAGAGAATGATACCAAAGACGGATGTGATGATAGTTAAGGAAAGGATTTGACGGAAAATGTTGTCTCGAAGAAACAGTGACTCGTTGACAAAGTGAGATGCTTCAAATAAAAAGGGGACTTTACCATAGACTTCGGGAGAATCAATCCTTATGATTTCGGATATCGAAGCTTTGTTAACGAGAGCTGTGGCATTTTTCCAGACGTCACTAGTAGGAACAATTGAAGAAAGATCTGGTAAAGATTGGACTTGGAGAAGTTTCTGAAGAGCCACAGGAAGCTGAAGGGTTCTTGGAAAGGCTTTGGCGTACAACTCATCTAAGATGAAGCTATCGCATGTTTCTAAAACTAAATCCATGATTCAATCAATATGTGATATATGAATAAATATACAGAACTGTTGATTGTGTCTGTAGTTCTAGTGTCAAAAACTTTTCCAATAAAGAAATTTTTTTTGATTTCAAATCGACAAAAGAAAAAGTTTCAGTGGACAATGCTGGTGATATATATTGGACCATCGAGCTGTCATAGTGGTAAGACCATTCTTGATCCTGCTTACGTCACCTCGTTTGAGATCCGATTCCAAAGTGGTGCGCTCGTATTACTCGTATAGATCACATGAGCATATCAGCGTTTACATGCAGCCGCAACGCCGCAATAGGCAGTTTCAAGTCGAATCCTCCAGCTCGAAACCGTTGACGAGCTTCGGACCAAGACAGCAACACCAGGCTAAACGGTTTGGATTTGCGTGACAGAACAATCAAGTTAAGTGTTTTTACTTGTTCTTCGAGCAGCCAACATATAGCAAACACATGTGTGTCACAGTGAATATCAATTCTTCATAGTATTGGAAAAAGAAAAACTTGGTTTTTCTCGATAGTTGGAGCATGCCTTGATCTCAGCTGGAATGGTGGCGAAAAGGCAAAAAGGCAAAAACAGTGATTGTAGCACCAGAGGTTTTCATGGCATGATTATTGGCTCGGTCATGACGCAACAGAACCGGGTTGGATCTGAGCTGTTCTAGTTGGAACAAATCGAGGATAATTCAAGAAAAATAACGTGGCGCCTTACTTACAGTTTTGGAGACTTATGCTTAATTGCATTAAAAATGATTTGATCTTTATACATTGTTCGATCTAGCATGGTTTTTACTTAGATTGTTTGGTCCTTCTACACGGTTGTTCGGTATTTAGTCAGTTGTTTATTTGTGAAAAGATTCGGAGATCTTTAAATGTTGGGAGTCATGCCATTATCACATGGTGCCATTATTCTTTTTTCTTTTTTCAGGGGTGATGCATCATCTGCCGAGTATGTTGTAGTCGGAATATCTAACACAGCTGCAATATTCCGGACTGTGACATCTCGATAATGCATGTGCTAAAAATTAACGAGTATTTAATGTACAAAATTATGAATGCTATTTAGGGTTTATATATATTTTTATGGATCAGCCGTAGTACTTTAAAGACACTTCTTTTCATACTCATTCAGACTTAACAATGACTTTAAGATATCTTAACATGTATCTAAAATTTTAAGTCAGAAAAATCCTAGTTTTGACTTGACAACACTACACCAACATTTTCAACTTTTTTGCACTTTAAGAATATTGTGAATTATTAACAATTAGTTTTTATTTACAATATCAGATTAAATTATCATTAATATATTCATCTTTTTTTGAAAAAACACAAACTAACAAAATAATTATTTATTGCCTTTCTTTTGCTTTTTCTTTGTCTTTTCATTGTCTTGAGTTGAACTTTCTGCTTTTTCTTTCAGTTCCTCAGCTTCTTCTTCTTTCACTTCAATTTCTTCTACTTCATCAAACATCTTTGTAAGTTCTGCAAACTTGTACTTTTGCTTGGGGATATCTGCCATTTTCAAGTGCAATCCATCAAAAGCAAGCGCAAACATGGGCATCTGACCAAGAGGAATTTGAATGACTGGCTTGGGCTGCTTTCCTGGTGAGTCAGTGAATGACTTTGAAGAGCTGTTGTTTGAATTTCTTCTTGAGGTTTGCTGGCTTTGTTCTTGTTGAGCTTCAGGTGTTCTGTCTCTACTTCGTTTGCCATTTTCGTTAATTAATGACTCTTCAAGAGCTTTATTATTGTTGTCACCACGGCTTGGAGCTGGACTTTCTTGTGGATCCACAGATGTACTGCTTTCATGAGTACATGTATTAGGACTACACATGTGACTGTCACCTCCTTCATCTTTATTATTGGTATTATCGTTTCCGTCATAATCCAATCCTGCCATATTGGGAAGTTTGGGATATCTTTGAGAAAAGTGAGTCAAAACTGTATACTTGGCCTTCATTTTGTAGGCAATTCCAACTGCTTCAGAAATGGTTGAATGCCGTTTTTTATACGCTTCCTTTTCTAATCCGTTTTCGTGAGTAGCTTCGTGTATTAGTAAATCTGAGCCAGTGCCAACTCTGTATGCAAAAAAGTCAGTTGGTCTAGTGTCACCAGAATACGAAACTGTAAAGGTTTTGCTTTTTTGGGAAGATGATGGCAATCTTGGTGAATTATCATCTTGGTCCATGGAGAATCGGAAAGTGACGCAATATGCCAATTCACAATGAATTGCCTTGCATGTTTTTACAGAAACCAATCCCAAGTCTCTTTTGAGCTCATTGTTCCAGAATTTACGTTGTTTTAATGGCTTGACAGCATTAGGATGGTCCATAAATCCATATCCGACAATAAACCCTTCGTTGTCGACAAATCGTAATTTTCCAAGATTAATAGCGGGTTCCAGTTGTGACCATTCTTCCAAAAAGTCAAAGTATTTCCAAGGACCCATCACATACAAGGTCTTTTCTGGTTGGTCTTCAGTGTATTTGAGCCATTCATTCATAAATGAAATGGCACCAAGATGATGATCAGCATGTAAATGAGAAATGTATAAAACTCCAATTTGTCGGATTCTTTCTTTTAATCCTTCTGGACCGTACAATCGTCGCATATTACCCAATGTAGCTTCGCCACAATCAAACAAAATCGATCGAGGAATTGTACTTGGAATAGTTACCAATGTTGAGATGACGTTTCTGTACTTGTTAGGAATAGCACTTCCAGTACCCAATGTAACAACTTCAATATCTCGTAAATGTGGTTCGACTTGTGAATCAAAAGCTTGAAGTTTGATTTCGTTTCCGTCATTCAAGTTTCCTTCAAGACTGTTCCAATCAACCTTACCACCACATTTTTCAAAATTGGACTGATACATAATACGTGGTTCAATAGAAACAGTACCTTGAGAAAT
>JAJLVH010000349.1:0-10379 GCA_030570155.1 Magnusiomyces magnusii
TCAGCCAAAGAGGCCACATATCCTTGACGGATATCTTCAAGTTCTTCTTGAGACATGAGAAATGATGTTTGAAATGAACTTTTCGTGATGTATTCTTAAAAAAAAAAAAAAAACAATAAAAACCCAGAAATCAATGATATTGAAACAAGTACGATTTCTTAATATCAAACAAGCAGGATCTAATACCACGTCTATCTCTTTATTTATTTTATTATTATTAAAGCCTGTTATTATCTTCTTGTAAATAGTACGTGACAATAACAACAATCCCTAATAGACACTTTTAGTTCAATTCAACAACAACTCTAAGTTCTCTTGTGTATGATTTTTTTTTCCAACCGATTTTATTGGCTTGTGTGTGATCTAAAGGAGAGAATCTTTCAGTTTCAGCCAAAAACAAATGGTTGGCGAAAGAAACATATGATCGTGTTGCTCGGTAAGAGCTTAATAAGCGGAATGTGATATAAGCATGCAGGTCAGCTTACTGTCACAAGACCCAAAACGTGACTGTTACGAATTAGAGTTTGTGGTTTTCACACAATTAAAACCTCGCATTCAGTTTTCTTCAAGTTTCATTTCAGTTCCGTATCATCGTTTTTATTCCACCGTTATCTAGTTGCTCAATTGCTGTCAAAACCGACCAAAAATATTTATAGTCAATCAAAATGGTGTGTATATTAGTCTTAATCGTTGATTGAGTTCATGCTATGAAATTGATGTTAAATGCCACCATAGCATGTTTTCATCATGGACGCTTATAAACTCAGTACTCAATAAACTAACACTCAAGCTTATTTTTATTTTTTTTAGTCAACTTCTCTTCCTCCAATTGAAGAATCAGGCCTTCCTAGTGGTTGGGAAATCCGTCAGTCTCGATCTCGTAATTTGCCCTATTATTACAACTCTAGCACAAAAGAGTCTGTTTGGGAACCACCTGCAGGTACTGATAGCGACAAGTTGAAGGTTTACATGGGCCAATATTTCTCACAGGCTGCAGTTGCTCCTTCAGCACCTAGCGACCACGTTGAAGGCGAAAAGGTTCGTGCTAGTCATTTGTTGGTTAAACACAAAGATAGCAGACGTCCCTCTTCATGGAAAGAAGCTAATATTACTCGTACCAAAGAAGAGGCCATGTCAACCATTTTGGCTCACGAAGCTCGTATTAGATCTGGAGCGTCTAGTCTTGCAGAACTTGCTGTTAACGAGTCTGATTGCTCCAGTGCTCGAAAAGGTGGCGATTTGGGCTACTTTGGTAGAGGCCAAATGCAAAAACCTTTTGAAGAAGCTGCTTTTGCTTTAAAGCCTGGTGAGGTCAGTCATGTTATTGAAACTGACAGTGGTTTACATTTGATTGAGAGAACTGGCTAAAAAAAGGTTAATCACTTTTTTTCGTGAGCTTTATATCAATTGTACTTTTCTTTTTTACTGTTGATATCCCAAATATTTATAACCATCAACTTGCCAGAAAATCAAAGTAAATCAAACAATAACTACAAATCTAATACTTTTATTGAATCTTTAAAATGTGTAAAGGGAAACGAGCACTAACCAAGTTTCTTATGGAATATCATTTCCTGCTCAATTAACGCCAGAAAAAGTCCTTTACTCAAACAATTATCAAATTCGCGTTTGTTCAAATACTACTATCACCAATAATGGCAGCCGTAGATAAATAAAAAAACTGAACCGATAATTATTCAATTGATCTAGGACGATATATATAAACACACAAAAAAGTGACATCAAAACCAATCTTTCAAATATCAAATGATGCTTAAAAGATGCTGGTTATGTGTATCTTTATGTGTATTTTCACCGACAATTTCGCAAGTAGGATGTATGCACAAAAGACAAACTTTACAATTTGCATTGAACAACAAATGGAAATGTCATGAATATCGTCCAAATGAAATAAAAATGATAATGAAAAATGCAAGTCTTTAACTTTGGGTATTTATATTTACATTATTGACATGTTGATTTTTAATCATAATGATTATTTTGTTGACAAAATCATAACCTTCTATTAGAAAGTCTTGCCATTTTGAATCTGCTGACTCGTTTTGTAGGCTCACCAACCGGCTCTTCTTCCAACTCTTCTGGAGATTTGCCATATCCTCCTGTTTGGTATATCAATTTCTGTTTGACTTTTTGGTATTCTTGTAATAATTCATGTCGACTGACTGAAAAATCATCATCATCGTCGTCATTATCATTATCATCATCAAACTCTTCAGTTTTTGTAACATTAGTAATGGATTCTTTATTGCCTTTTTTTAATCCTTTCACTTGTCGATCAGGTAAATATCCCATTCCGATTCCATCAACATCTGGTGCAGTTGCACGTTCAACCAAAGTATCTGCTAAAATAGGTTTATTCTTTTCAGCCTTTTCTTTGGCTTCCTTTTGCTTTTTTTCTGCTTCTTCTTGTTTCTTTGCTTCTTCCTTTTCATTTTCGGTATCATCACCTAAATGAGCTTTGATAAAGTCTTCTTCAGTCATCAACGAATCTTCATAATACTTGTTGGCTTTATCCAAAACTTCTCGTGGAAATAAAGACCCTAAACCTTTGACTAAAGCAGGGTTGATTGATGAACCAGTAGGATCGAATTTTCCAGGTGGGACTTTTGTTCCTTGAAGTTTTTCACTTGGCTTGGAATCAGTTGACTTTTTACCCTTGTCACCTTGTCCGTTCTTTTCAACCTGGCCAGTTTTGATTGATTCTTTTTGAATTTCTTTTTCATTCAAATCATCTGTATCCTTCTCTTTGATATCACCAACCAATTCCTTTACAGCATCAGGAGTTATCACCGGCAAAGCGGCAGCCTCTGCTTCTGATTTTAATTTAGCTGCCTTTTCTCTTTGAATTTCTTTATCGGTTTTCATTTGACATGATTCCAACTCCTGGATTCGGCTAGAAACTGGAAAAGTGGGTGGCGAGTTTCGAGATTCTTGAACTTGCATTTTAAATCGTGACATTCTCTTTTTTGGTGCTGATGAAGATGCTGGTAAAGATGTACCATTTGTTGTATTTGACGGGCGAGCAGGAGTTCCGTTGATAGGACTAGAAACTGGAGAATTGGACAAAGGTGAAGGTGCATTTATTGAGTTAACCCGAACAGCAGGCTTGTTTTTTGGAGAGCCCCCGGTTGGTGAAGAGGGGAGAGGAGGAGAAGCACCTTTGGAAATAGTGGATTTTGTACTATTTTTTGGAGGCAAAATCACATAATTATAAGCAGAAGATAATCCAGATGAGATAGCCGGTGTCGATGAACTTTCTGGCTTTGACTCGACTGAAGAAGTTTTGCTATGTCCTTTTTGCAAATACGAAGAGTTCTTTGAAGAGTTCAACGATGTTTTTGTTGACCCAGATTTATTGCTAGTTTGTGGCGACTTTCCTGAGCCAGCATTCGCAGAAGATAAAGAAGCAGCAGCAAGCGCAGTTGGAGAAATTTGTGTAGGCTTAATAGGGGCTCGTTGTTGAACAGCATGTCTTTTCAAAGAACCTCTAAAAATTGAGTTGGATGGGGGAATAGCAGGGATGGGATCTCTTTCTAACACGGTATCGCTAATAACAGGCTGAGATTTGGAAATCGGTTGTGGAGGCTGGGATCTAAGAGTTGGGACATTAATAATCGGCTTCTTTGAAGCAGACCCAGACTCCATTCGCTCAAGTTTAAATCTGGAAACCTTTGGAGCAGACTTGGTATCTGTTGTAGATTCTTCCGAAGAAGAAGGTGTAGAGTTGTCTTTGATTGGCTCAGTACGAGAATTTGGTGAAATCATTCCAGTTGAATTTGCAGGTTTCTTTTTGGGAGGATTCTTTTCAAAACGTTTGATTTCAATGGTTTCTGAAAATCTAACCCGTTTCTTTTCTTTCACAACTGGAGGATCGATAATATGCAATTCTTCTTCTTCTTCTAGAGTATATTCATCATTATCATCAATGACACTTGAGGATGACTCAAGAACAGACTTTCCAACAGCTCTAAGTTTTGCAATTTCTTCTTGAATACGACTTGCATATTGAGTAGGTATTAATGAGCCTCTAGTTCTTCCAAACTCATCTTCATCATCATCATCATCCTCATCGTCCTCATCACCATCACCATCACCATCAACGTTTTCATTGATTTCGACATCATCTTCATCCTCATTTTCCGTAGAATTTAACCCAAAGGCCTCTGGACCAGCTTCAAAATCAGATTCATCGTCAATGTCATTTGCAATAAGTTCAAGTTCCAAAAGTTCAGATGTTGGAATAGCAGGAACGTTTGGACTATATGGAACATCATCAGGTGGCTGACTACTACTAGAATCGGAGTCATTGGATCCTTCTGATTCGTTATCGCTGGAAGATGGATGCTCTTGGTTTTTCGAATCAATTGTTGATTTAGGATCTTCTTTGGTTGAATTGTCTGACTTTTTTGAATCTTTTAAAGATTTTGAATCAGCTGTCTTTGTAGATGTATTTTTTGTTTCAACTTTATCGACCGAAGTATTGGAAGGTTCAGGTGTTTCAGATAGTTTTTGTTTTTTTTCAGCAGGTTGAGTGTCTGTTTTAGTAACTTTATTAGCGCTCTTTTCAGTGCTCTTTTTTGGTAACTCTTGTCCATAAACACCAGCCCGAATTCGCTTTTTACTGTGAGGGTTAGGTAAACCCTTAATTAACCACTCAGGTTTAACAGGGCCAAATACAGGCTTTCCATCAATCAATTTTGTAGAAGACTCATCATTATAATTGCCCTTCAATAAATCATCACGGCCTTCAAGAGCTTTGGCTAATTGTTTGTTTGCAAAGTCGGCAAGTTCGAGAGATTTTTGAGGTCTCACTTGTGAAGCTAATTATATAAAAAATCAAGATAAGCTAGGTTAGTCATCAGTTTGAACGTATCAGATAATACAACCATATGCGCAGCACTTGGACATTTCAAAAATCAAAATAAAAAATGCAAACAAAAACACTTACAAGTAATATTTCCATCATCATCAAGTTCTTCAACAATTTCCATAATTGGAAGTCCGTCTTCTGACAAAAAAGGATCGCTTTCCAATTCAGATGAGAGAGCACCACTGGAAATTGCGTCAGCAAGAATGTTTTTGCCTTCAAGACTGCCTCCAGCACGAGATTTCAATACATTAATAGTATCACTCTTACTTTGAGAAGAACTACTTATTGAGTCGCCATTAGCAGATATCCGTTCCAAATCAGCGATAGCTCTTTTTGCAGAATCTAATTTTTGATCATATTGAATAATATATTTAGAGATTGCAAAAATCATACGATCAATGGTGTCTAAAGCTTTTTTTGGGGAATAATGTACAAAGTAATCGCTGCCCAAGTTAACGGCAACTTCACCGGATTGGGTTTGCACAGAGATACTAGAAACTTCTTCACGAGCTTTTAATAGCTCTTGTTTTCGAGAAGAAGAGTGTTGACGTTTTCGTTCGACACTAGCAGAAAGGTCTTTTATGATAGATATCGATATTTCGTGGACGTTGTGAGATGAAGAAGTCATTGTGAAAATTTCAAAAGTGTGGGGTTTGACAAAAAGGTAAAAAAGCAGAATTGAAAAGATTTCAGATCGACATTATATTCTGGAATAAAAAAGTATGTGAGAGAAAAAAAAGGAACTAATCGAGATACCCTAAACCTGATTCAACACCCCGTTTCAGGCATGTTTAGAAGCTATTCTTGCCACCCCAACAACACGAATCGACATCGACACCAACCCACAATGGCTCTTACTCCATTAAGAATCAAAATCAATGCGCTTGGCCGTTTGGTCAAAGAAGAAGGTCTTTACAGACAAGAGGCCAAGGAGCAGGAGCAGCACATTGAGAAGTTAAAGGCTTCTGGTGCTGATGAGTACGAAGTCAAGAAACAGGTAACTAAAACAAACAATTGTGTGAAAGGTCAATAAGAATTAAAACAACTAACATTTTTATTCATGTATTTATTGTTCCATAGGTTGAAGTCCTTGAAGACACTAACAAAATGATTCCCGAGATCAGATCAAAGATTGAATCAACCTTGAATAGTCTCAAGGCTGCTGCTGTATGTTTTTATCATTACTGTTATTATTTATTCAATGCGCCAATTGTTCAAACTGATTTGATCAGCAAGTTATTAACATAACCATAGAAATCTGATAACGAAGAAGAGAATAAAGCTGCTCAAGACAAGATTGAAGAAGTTGAAAAGTTTCTCAATTCTGGCAGCTCAGCTTAAACTTGTGTAAATAGTTGAATGCTTTAAAAATTTTTTTGATTAACAATTCTTGAATCATCGCTTCATTTTCATTTGATTCTGTTTTTCAAAGTCTTCAAGTGCCTTTTCCCATTCTTCTTCTTCTGTCAATGGTCGAGATTCTTCTTCTGCCTTTTTAATCATTTCTTCTCGTTCATTTTCTTCTAATTCATCATACTTATCTTTGTGATCCACCCATCTCTCTTGAACATCTTGTATTACTCCCAGGTATCCACCTTGTCGAGTTGCTTCTGCCCAAACACTATCTCCACCAATCTCTGTAGATCCAAACATGTAACCAGTTGCCTTGTCTATCACTGTTAATAGCGAGATCATTGATTTCTTGTCTTCAACAGCCAATACTTCGAAATTAACCAACCCAAACTCGGTAACCAAATCTGCAATTGCTTCCGTCAATTTAGTATACCTTTTTCCTAATACTGTTTTTTGTTCAGCTTCAATATGTGGAAACAGATATGTAAGGTCTTGAACTTCGGTATAAAAGTCCAAATTGAAAGGCAGATCTCCATAATTTTTCAACAAATCAATTTTGCTTAAAACATTAATATGTGGTAAATCCAGTTGTAGCATACTTCTCAGCGCTAATAGTAAAATGGAGATATATTGTGAAGGCGTGGTAATATAATATGAATCGATAAGATTAATAACAACTAGACGATAATCCATTGTTTCTAATTGTTTGAAAATTTTATGAAGAGCTGAATGATGAGTAAAAAGTTCAACTTGCCCTGGACAGTCGAAAATCAAGTAATCTTGTTTACCTAGTGATTCAACCATACTGAAAAACTCGTCCATTGAACTTTCAACTTCTTCTAACGCGTACATGATTCCACCATTAGGACCCAGGTTTTGTTCTTGCATAATGTCTTCTAACTTTGTAAAGTCTCGAATATCTAGCGCACAAGGGTAAGAAACATGATCATTTGCAGGATCAAGATTGATGACAGATGTCTTACGTCCAATGGCCGACAAAAACTGTTGCATGCCATTGCAATAAGTAGATTTTCCTGACCCTGGAGGACCTATTACTAGTTGGGCAAATGGCATTTTGGATATGAATTTAAATGGTTTTTGTAACAAAGTTGATTTGTTTTTTTTTTTTCAGTGGATGGTATATTAGGCATCAGCCGTGTTTGGATTTAGATCCATGAATAATGCGCGTCGTAGTAAATTTCAGCACGGAAACAACGCCACCACATTTTTTTGCCTTTAAAGCTGTTGCTGTATTTTTAACCACACCTTGATTAAATCGCCAATTGTTTAAGATTTTAAAGGATTTTTTACTGATTCGATAGTTCAATAACAGTAGGTTCTTTTATTCCTTAGTTCGACCACTCAAATATACGTTAGATTTCAATAGCAATACACTCAAGTTATTAATCACACCTTGTTCACGTCAATTGACTTTTTCTCAGCACTCGAAGTTTGCCACACACATATACACATAAAAAAACAATGTCTGCTGCTTTAAATAGTCCCCACGGTCTTTCTAATAAGAATGTTACTGTCGCACCATTAGTACTTCTTTCTGTCGTTGATCATTATGACAGAAGTGTCAAAGATACCAAGAAGCGAGCCCTTGGTGTTATTTTAGGTGATAACAAAGGCTCTACTATTAAGGTAACCAACAGTTTTGCAGTTCCTTTTGAGGAAGACGACAAGAAGGCTGGCGTTTGGTTTTTAGATCACAACTTTGTTGAATCCATGGGTGATATGTTCAAAAAGGTTAATGCTAAAGAAAAACTTATTGGCTGGTATCATACTGGACCTAAGCTTCGAGCTTCTGATCTTGAGATCAATGAACTTTTCAAAAAGTATACACCAAATCCTCTTCTTTTGATTGTCGACGTCCAGCCCAAGCCAGTTGGTATTCCTACAGATGCATACATTGCTGTTGAAGAAATCAAAGAAGATGGTACTTCCACTGAGAGAACGTTTGTTCATATCCCTTCTTCTATAGAGGCAGAGGAAGCTGAAGAAATTGGTGTTGAACATCTTTTGCGAGATGTTAGAGACGCTGCTGCCGGATCATTGTCAATCCGCATTACCAACTTATTGCAATCATTAAAGGGTCTTCAACAACATATACGCGACATTGCTGCCTATCTTTTAAGAGTGGTAAATGGCGAACTTCCTGTCAACCATGTTATTTTGGGTAAACTTCAGGATGTTTTTAACTTGCTTCCTAATCTTTCCACGCCCGGTGCTCCTCTTTCTTCTGCCATCACTGGTGTTTCAACATCTGATGGCTCTGCCGAACCTCCTAATGCCCTCAGCAAGGCCTTTACTATTAAAACAAATGACGACATGATGATTTTCTACTTGAGCAGCCTGGTACGTGCCATCATTGCATTCCACGATTTAATTGAAAACAAGATTGAAAACAGAAAGAGCTCGGCGATTGGAGAAAAGAATATTGAAGAAGAGAAGAAAGAAGAAGAAAAAGAAGAAGAAAAGGCAAAGGATGAATCCGAAAAGGAGAAGCCAAGTAAATGATGATTTTTAGATATTTGTAACTACAAATGTATGGCAAAACTATGCCAGATTTTATTTTGAAATAGTATTTATGTTGAAAGCGAATAAAGCAAAACGTACTTTTTTTCATAATCAGTTGGGTGTGAGTGTTTGTAAAATGGTGATTTCCTGGACTAACATTATAGAGATGAACTCAATGTCCAATAAACAAACTTGGTAAGTTTTGTGTCTTTCTTATCGTGAACACTGAACATATTATTGGAATACGCATTTTCACCTTTATTGAACCATCGTTGCCAGTAATTTAAAAATGTGGTCATGGAGTGGTTGGAAAAGGCTTTGTTCAAAACGAAATGACCTTATCAGGCACGTCAAAATCTCTCCACACTATCATCACTTTTTACACCACTTGAAGTCCAAAAATCATATCAACCAGCATTTTGTCGCACCAACATCACTTTATTTGAGACAGCATAAAAAGATTTATCGAAAGAGACAATTCCTTTTAGATTTCGTCAATTCTCCCATGTTTACACGAATCAAACGTCCAGGCTTTCAATGTAGCACCCGTTTGTTTAAATATCGTTTTCGCAATCCCGGTTCGCCACCCGTTAACCCGTCGTATTCAGACAGTTTGGATTCTTGCAATGGGAGTAGCGCATCAAATCCAACTGATGATTCATACTATTGGGAAAACAATGCGACCAAACAAACTTTGGGAAACGATTTTGATTTTCGGGTCACTACTCGATGGTTTCATAGCCAGATAAGTTTGGGCTTTGCTAAAAAGCCACATCGGCCATCTGCTGCAAAGTCAGCAAAACATGCCAACGATCCAAAACAGCAAATCAAAGAAGATTGGAGTAAAGAACCTATTAAAAATTTTAGTAAAGAAAAGCCGACGCAGTTCAGTAATGATGATAGAAGGCTAGATGATGACAGCAACTATGAAATAGACTTTATTACATTGCGTAAGAAGTTAAAGAACAAGGATACCAGTGCTGAAAAGGACCTTTCTGAGTCTTCAAAATTGTCAAATACTTTTGAAAGTGATAAACCAAAGTCTGAGTTAAAAGACAAAAACATTGTGTACGATATGGATCATCTTCAGGGTAATAACGTTCAGGTTCGTTAGTGTTGAAGTACTCATTGTTTGAATCATTGTAAGGATCATATGAATCTTCGTCATAGTAATCTCCAGTTTCGTCTGATCCATAAAAAGAGTCTTCAAGGTCCAAAAAGCTCCACTGAGCACCAACAGTCATATCATAATCTTTTCCCAAAACATTGTGCTTGGCATAGCTGAAAAGGTTGTTTAAAACGTTTTTTGTTTGATTTTTCTTGAAAACAGTTTTCTTGAGAATTGAAACGTAGTCGCGTGGATTCTTGGGAAGATTATGAAGTTTGAGTGACTCAAAATTTTGAGATGCAAGGTTCAAGAATGGAACAAAAGCAGATAACCTTTTGGCAAGCAACTTGTGACGCTTAGAACTAGACAGAGAATAAGCAGAGTACCCATAATCATATTCGTATCTGTTCTTGTTTCCTTGATCCTTTTCTTTGTCGTAACCTTCAGGGCGCTCGGGCATAGGAAGATATTCATACATTGGACCAGTTTCCCATTCATCAAAAA
>JAJLVH010000351.1:0-10340 GCA_030570155.1 Magnusiomyces magnusii
GCAGAGAAATGGAAGCCAATTGTTGATAAATGGGCACATGTTGATAAAGAAAGGTTGAAGGATTATATGAGTGGGTTACTCAGTCATGGATCCAATTCTAATGTATTGTTTGGTTGGACGGACCAAGAATCTACATACACCCATCGTAATTTGAAACGACTTGCATTTATTTTCTTGTCAGGAGGAAGTGATGGATACCTATTGAATATGAAGACACTTACACAAAAGCTTAATGAAGTGATGCAAGCAGAAACGTTTGCGGATTCTTTGAGAAGTGAAGTTTTTACATGTTTGCGAGCCATTGTGTTGAAAGTTGATCCTACACATTTGACAGCCATTTGGACGTTTGTTTACACCGAGCTTTACAAAACGTTTGAGTTAGTATTTTCTGTTTATTCATCAGGCGAAGTTATTGCAGAAAACAAGGTAATGGAAGCCACGTTTTTCAAAGGCCTTGTATCTGCATGCAAGCTACTTGATTTATTGTTAGTTCTCAATATTGAAGACTTTAATCCGCACGAATGGCTTTTTGTTTGTGACAGTATTGACGCCATTTTTAAGGAAACAGATAATCATCCAACCTCTGGAATAGTTGACCGTATAGCGGCATCTAACGTGTTGAATGTGCCAGGCTTCAATTATGAGCCAGAACAAATCAACAAAATGTTGCGGAAACCGTTTTTTGCCAACCAAGGAGCCATTACGTCTATTTCGCAGCTTAAGCCGTTTTTCGATCATATTTCTATTTATAATTATGAGTGCATGTACACGTTGGCTCCACCTGACCTCGAAGCTTGTGAAAAGGAAATCATATTGGATATTTTTGAAGCAAAGGAGTGAATTTTTTGAAAATAAATAAATAAATAGAAATAAATTATTATAATTTAATTTAATGTTTTAGCCACATAAACAATAAATGTATGTAAGTCATTTCAAGACCATATTGGTGATAGTTTTTTAAGAAGGTTTGTTTTTTATTTTTTTATTTTTTTGTTTTCAATTCTTTTTTTCTTACCTCCATCACAAAAACGTCACATAACATCAATTTTTAAATAACAACAGAAATATAAAAAATGAAGATTACTTTAAAGGTTAGTCAAAATCATTCATTAACGTTCACCAACAAGTTGATTGGTCAATTACTATTGAGTTTAAACTAACATGGTTTTTTTATTTGTTATATAGTCGCTTACTGGTAAAAACGTAAGAATCTAATGATTACAATTGTTTTTTAAAAAAAACAGTGTCGATGACAATAAAAAACTAACAGAATATAATTATGAATTGATTGGTTTTAACCAGATTGCCATTGATGTCGAACCTACTGATACTGTAAGTTTTTCAACAATTTTTTATCAATTTTTTTTTTAATTGAATAAAGTGACTAAACTAACTTTTTCTTAGCCTGCCGATATCAAAGAAACCGTTCAACAAAAGGAAGGTATTCCACCAGAGCAACAAAAGCTCATTTGGGATGGTAAACAAATGGATGACAGCAAAACACTTGAAGAATATAACATTACCGCAGGCTCAACTCTTCATCTTGTTCTTGCTTTAAGAGGCGGTTCTTGCTAAGATATTGATAAAAACCACGATCGCCACAATTTCAAAAGAAATAGAAACAAAACACATTGTCAATTACTTACAAAAAAGAAAATACCAGTGGAATCTTAATGTTTGATTCTGTCGCCGAAACTGGCTTTGAATGTGTTGGAGCTGAATCCGCCAACGTTGACAATATTGGTGATGCCTGCTTAGTAACGATGACTAATAATGATTAATGATTACCAAGCGATTTGGCACCAACTGTTATCACATGTGTATTAATATCCAATGGAAATCGCGTTTTTAACTTTAGTAAGACAAACACAAATCCAAACTCGTTTTGTTTGGTTTTAAGACCGAAGTTGAACCTTTTTTTGCCAAACACGTTTAAAATTCATGCGAAATAAATAAAAAATTAATTTTAATAATTCTTTTCTTCCTTCCATTTTTTTTATTCTTTAATTGTTTTCAATCTTTAAAATGAGCTTTCATGAGTTGAAAAATGCAGCCGATGATCGAACAAAATCGTTCGACATCAAAACCTTGTTAAAAAATTCACTCAACTCATTAGCATCAACGTTCTACTCATCCACAAACACAAACACGCCAACACAAGCACAGACAGATCCAACGCTTTTTCGTCGACATGGTCCTGATCATTTTATAAATTTGAAATATGGCTACATAGTTTTCATTCTTTCGTTTGTGTTTGTTTCTTTGATTTCCATAAAAGCCATTTTTTTCAAATACCAACTGGTAAAGTTCAACAGCTCGAGCAATTCACGATCCGGCAAAATTGATAAAAACAAGAATAAATTCAAAATAAACAAGCTTTTATTGTTTTCTATTGTTGGCTGGTCGCTTTTTATTTTGTTTTTTTGTGTTTTTGGCGTTAAACATGAGCTCAAAGCTTTTGCCAAAAGAGCAGGAAGGTAAGTTTTTATTATTACTATTATCACTATCAATTGGAATCAAAAGCAAAAACTAACCAAAAAAAACAAAACCAAAAAAAAGAATCACGTATGCTTTATTCCCAGTCGTGATGTTTTTATCATTTCGTCCTTCTCCATTACCAAATGTCTCATACATTGAAACCCTCCAAGTTCACAAATGGGTCAGCAGATTGATTGTCTTGTCTGCCTTTTTCCACTCCCTCGGCTACTTTATCCATTTCGTCAGATCAAAACGGTTAGACAAGCTGTTTAGATTGAACAACTTTCTTGGCCTTATTTCTACAATATTAATGCTCATCATGGCTATCGTGTCTTTAAAACCTTTACGTCGCCGCTTTTATAACCTCTTTTATTATTTGCATTACCCGTTTGCATGGCTCATTACCATTTTTATCATTTTCCATGCTCGTCCTGGCGTGGTTGTATTGGCCTTTTGGACATTTGCTATTTTGCTTGCACAAATCTTGTACCGAGTGTTTACCCAAGTCGCTGTCAACAATGAAGTAGAAGTCATGCAGATTTCTCACTCTCTTAAGCTTGTCACATTACCTCGCCATGTTGCCCCGGCTGTATTTGCAATGGGTTCACATTTACGTCTTTCGCTGCCCATAACTTCTGTTAAAGCGTGGATCAACCCTACACACCCATACAGTATTGCGTCTTTACCAAGTGATGCCGAAGTAAGATTACTAGTCCGCGATTCTGCATTCAAGCTCGAAACAGGCACAAAGCTGTCAGTTACGGGCCCATACATTGCGCCAGACTCCGAAGTCTATGCAGACGCCGAACAGGCGCTCATCGTTGTTGGAGGTTCCGGGCTATCTTTTGGCGCGTCTGTGTATAGAGGACTTGAACAAAAGGGAGTGGATGTCAAGTTGGTATGGATGGTTCGCAAAAAAAGCGAAATTACTGCTTTGGGACTATTAGAAGTCGAAAAAGCAGATGTGTATGTGACAAGTGGAGGATTGAGCAAGTATAACCAACCAGTAAAGAAAGGGTTTGGAAGCAGGTTCCGAAACAAAAAGAGTCAACTGGAAGACGAAGACATTGAAATGAACGATTTGCTTGAGAACGAAGACGACATTGATGATTTAATAAATGAACTGGATGCTGAAGAAGAGAATTTTGGAGATGAAGAGGAATATGATTTAAGTACAGCTGTTCCAAATACCCCAGTGACGCCAAGTTTTGGAGAATTTGGAAATAAAGCGAATTTGTTAAAACCATCATCATCTTCGTCTTCTTTGCCGTCTTCATTGATGTTTAATAAAGATTCGACCATTCCGTCAAGAGAAGATAGTAACAGCACTTTGGCAAATGACACCGGTTCGCTTAGACACCAACCATTACAAGGAATCAAAGTTTTCAAAGGCCGTCCTGATTTGAGCATGGTAGTGAGAAAATATTTTGGCAAGTCTGGTGTGAATGAGTTCAGTAGCATAAACACCATCACCAACAACTCGAGAATCAAGAAATGGATAATTGCGTGTGGACCTGAGGAACTGATGAATTCGGCACAAAGCTTGGCAAACGAGTCTGTTTTGTTCTACGGCGAAAAGTATGTAATGTAAATTTGTCGATAAATTAATAATGACAGTTTGGCAGATGTAAATTTGGGTGCCCCGCAAAAAGTTTTTGTGTTTTGAATCCAAACACGAGAAATTTAACAAATTCAGAAATAAAACAATAAAATTAAAAATAGACATTGTTCAATTTTAAAAATATAGAAAACATAACGTCATTAAAGAAACTAAATAAAAAATAATAATCACGATTCCCCAAACAACAACTTTTTGACACGTCGAGTCAATGATTTAGGATGTGAAAACTCATTTGAATCAAAATTGTTATAGTTGTGGCTATGGCTGATGTTGATATGATGATCGTGGTGAATGTTTTGAATACTTTGATGCTTGCCTGATTTGAATAAAGAAGAGTTGGTGAATGTGAGAGGTTTATGCGGAATAGAAAGTTTAAGTGATTTTGATGACTTGGGCGATTTAGGAGATGCTGGCTTGGTTGGTTTAGTCACAGTTTTGATAGATGGTGGCTTGATTGACAAAGAACAAGAAGAAGACTTTGACACCTGCTCTTCTGTAAACAAAGACTTGTAGAGAGACCCTGTTCTAGAAACTTTATGGGGACAAGAATCTGATGCAGAAAGGTTGATATCATCAACTGCATAACATTTTTTGTTGATGACATTTTTGTTTTTTGATGCAAATGGAGGTTGGTTGGCACTAATACTTAATGCTTTTCGATGACTTTTGAGAGCTGACTGGTTTAATGGATAAACTGTTTCATTTGTAAATGAAAAATCAGAACCATCAGAACTTGCCTCGTCATCACGGATTTCACGTTCAGTGAAATTGGTGCCTTGAGAATATTTTAATGATTCACTAGTCGAGCTCGAACTTTTGGAACAGGTTGGACCAAATTCTTTGTCATCAAATGTAACAATGCTAGGACGTTTTTGGGACAATGGATTAGAGTTTGGTTGCCCTACAGACTCATCCATACGAAAAACCGGTTCATTATAGTCTTGATAGTTCGATGTGAATACATTAGTATTGATTGGTGGCAAACTAATGCATTTGTTCTTCTTCTTGTTGGGTTTTTTTAAACATGATTTAACAAGAGGTTCGTCTTCGCTATCTGAATCGACATTGATGTCGGCTTGGAAATAATCAGAGTTCAGAAAACGACCTTTTTGTAAATATTGTTTTCGAAAGCTAAACGTTCTGTTTAATGGTTCATGGAATTGTTTAGGAGAATAATTTAATTGTGAAAGAGAAGTAGAAGAAGAAGAAGAAGATTTTAAACAAGATTTTGCGCGAGCAACTTGATCACGGAAAGGCTCATAATCAAAAGACTGTTGTTGAGCACGCTTGGAAGAGCGGGAGCGTCTAAACGAAGGATGGTGACGGCGTCTATGAGAGGAGGAAGTGTCCAAGGATTTTAAGTTTTGGTGTGGAGTAGTCGAGGACTGGACATCTACAAACGGTGCGTCAAGACCCAAATTAAGGTTTGAGGGAGGAGTGGAGCTTGATCTGCGATAAGAGCCCGTCTGGTTGTGATGGGGATCGATAGCTAGTCTACGACGACAGAAACTGTCGCGCTCTGCTTGTGAACAGCGCTGGCAAATGAAGGGCATATTAGCAGGATGCTGACCGGCGTTACACACGACTTCATGTTCGGGACAGTAGTAAGAGCCGGGGGTGTGAGCAGAGATTTGGTTACATATTTGGGTGTAGATCTTGATGCCCAGGCTATAATCTAGACGGGGATGTTTTGAATATGAGGTCGAAAGCGAAGAGTTTCGCGAGTGAGAAGGAGTTGTTGTTGGAGTGCTTGAAGCCGAGGGAGAAGACATTGTGGAAGACTTGGTGCTGGCGATGTCGTCATCGGAAAACGAAAACATTTTGGCAGTTTTTTGTTACTTGAACAGGCAGTTTTGTAGAAATGGCAGTCAGGCCAAAACCGCAGAAACCGCGACGGACGCAAATGTTTAAATACAAAAAACTCAAACCGACCGGATCGCTCGACCAAGTCCAAATTCACGCGATGCGCGTAAAAAAAATAACCTTTTAATAAGAGAAAAAGAAATGAATGTAAATTTGCAGTCTCGGCTGCTTGCTGGCCTTTTACGCTATTTTTTTTACAAAGTGTCAATTTTCCACCATTTTAGTAAATTTAGTAAATTTAGTGACTTTTAGTGACTTTTAATCAATTTGCACCCACATAATCATTATAACATTTACATCTTTCTAGCTTGACTGATACACGTTTTGGTCTTTTTGACGTCATTGCGTGTGGGGGTCCACAGCCGCCGCGCTCAGAAACCGCCGCATTCACAAATCCACGCCGGCCTCCCCAGATTCCGGTTTTTTCTTGCTGTGTATTGTTGGTTTGTTCAACTAGTCTTGCTATGAGCTATTAATAATTCTTTGTCGGGTATTCATTATTAACACAGGTTTTAAAGTTTTGGGCCTCATATGCAAATGTCAACTGGATGCCAGCTCTTTGGTTAAATTCTCGAAAACCAAATTCAACCGTTCCAATCTTCGTATAGATCTGTAGACTTTTTGGATTTAGATGGGGGCGACCAAGCGTAAAGTGAAGACCGAATTCAATTGAAACAAGTGCGATTGCAAGTACAGCGTAAAAAAAAGTCGGGTTAGGGCGCGCGTAAAAAACGTGTAGCCAATTTACAAATAATAAACTTATTTTTCCAATTCATTCAAAAATGTATTTTGTTCTTTCTGAAAGATTTTATTATTTCGTGTTTGACTTGGCCGAAACTGATTGATATGTTGATTGAGTCGGCGCAGACGGAGCATTTGCGTAAAGCCGGTCTTTTGAAACAGCCGACATGAATCCAGAATAAGAATGAATTAAAAATGACAATCTTTTGTTTGTTTGGTTGAAATGTCTAGCGCGGATTTGCATGACGAAGGCTTATTTCAGTAGCATTGAAAACTTTGAAATGTGCAAATCTACATCCCTGCCTTGTTTCAGCACCTTTTTCTCTTGCACAAAGATTTGTCTTTTAGATGGTTGATCTGATGATCCAGGTCCGGAATACCCAAAAGTTGAACAATCCAGCTCTTCTTCTTCTTGGTTGTACCTTAACCCTTTACTGGCCGTGAAATTCCTACAATCACCTCCGTTTCTGTGTTGAAAAAACCGCATACAAAAACGTCGTGACTGCACCACACCACCCTTGCCTGTGCTTTAATCTACTAATCGATTGATTTGCCTGCTTTTTGCCAGCCAACCAAATAGTTTGGTATCTGCTAATGTCCGGCTGTCGCGTTCGTCGGCATTGCGGAACTAGACTTCCACAATCAACGCCGTTTGCTAGAGATAGTGTGCAAAAAAAAAAAAAGCGTCCACAGTAAATTCGGCAGTGATGATATAATACGCCATTGAAAGGTCGCGCAGGTTTAGGGTTGGCTGCTTTGATTTATTTATCTCTTTACGTTCAGGCACTTTTGAGGTTTTTGATTGGCAATCTGGTGCCGGATGATTCAAGTGATTCAACTGTTTATCAATAACCTGATCAGTTCTTTGATTTTTTATCACTTCAATTGCAGGAATACAAATATAATCAAATCGCTTTGGTCTTTGGCCAATAATTTCTTTTTATCTGTTGAAATAAAACGTGGTTTGATTTTTTATTTTTTATTTTTTTTTCATTGTAAATTTCACGACATTAAAACCAATTATACGCAATCTTTTTATAAGGTCAATTTCACACCGAAACCCAACGATAATCCACAATAAACAATCATTAGCGTTTTTTTTTAACTTTCTGTCATCTCTTGAACTCAAAAAAAAAAACAATATCAAGAATACTAAATAAGCTTTTTTTCTTGTATTGACTCGGAAACACAGTTTCACCACTTTCTTTCATTTTTGCGCGGCTCCATGCTGCCAGATTATCTAACTGATTATCTAACCGATGAGTAATTACATACATCCGGTTTAACTCCACCTCACGAGCTTTTTGTGGTTTTATTTCTTGTTTCGGCCACGTCTCGTCAGCCGCTCTTCCCCGGATTTTTTAATTTTTTAATTTTTTTAATAATTGAGCTTGATTAATTTTTGATTGGGTGTTGATGACTTCATTGATGAACCAAAGTGAACTAAAAGAATCAAAATAAATTAATCAGAATTCGTTTTGTTGCCAAATTTTACATTTTGGTCTTTTGTGTATAATTATTTTTACTTGTTTTTTTTTTTTTTTTTTACGATTTTTGTATTGCTTGATTGATTTCGTAGCAAGCTGGGTCGAGAAAAAGAATCATAATAGTGCCGCAATCCTCCGGCAAAGAATATGAAAAGAAATAATAATAATTATAATACTATAATCGAATATGTCTTTATAAATTAATACCTTTTCAAAACAAAATAAATACAAAAATAATCACAACTCTTTAATATATATATTTGAAACTGGCCAAAAACGTCAACAAGTCCTCCAGTCAAGTCGTTTCCAATTTAAATCCTTCTCAATTAAACCCAATTTAATCCCATTGGTTTTTACCAAGACTCACTTTTTCCAGGACTTGAGTCTGAACTATCGCTTTTAATTACCCGACTTGAATCCGAGTCTGAAAAGTGATCAGCACTCTCTAAACTTTCAGAGCTTTCGGAATTGCCTGCATCTCCAAAACTATTGTTGTCGCCAAAATTGCTAACATCCCCAAAACTATCGTCATCTCCAAAACTTCCAACATCATTAGAAGCACCTGAATCAACGCATTTCGTAGTCTCCAAACCATCATTTTTAGACACTGTGACTTGACCTTTATCTTTTGGATCAATTCCCTCATCCAAATCTTGAACATCCTTCTCTCTTTTTACACCTTGAACGCATTTATCATCCTCTACTACTTTTTTTTCCTTTTCCAAATCATTCCCTTTTGACACATCCTTTGTCTCGCCACAGCTCGAGCTGCCACTATCAAGACCAGAACTAGTTGCCGATTTAGGTTTTTCAAAACCAAAACTATTTGTAAAAGTGATTGGTCCCGTGTTGCAAGAAATTTCCTCATCATCACCTGTATTGATTCTTTGCATTGGTTGCAAAAATCTGTTTGTAGTAAAACCCGCAACATCATCGTTACTAGCCGTGACAGTATTGTTGGTAGTCGTAGCTGTAAGACCAGTAAGAATGTTATCATCTTTACCATCAAATATAGCAAACAACATTGCCAACCAATCTTGACCAAGAACACAGCGATACGGTGATATGTCTTTGAGTTTAATAATGTCTTCAAACTTGCGAGTCTGGTCTTGAAATTTGTTAGCGGTCTTGTTGGCATTTTCTTCCAAATTGGACGAAAAATCGTCATTATCAGACTTGGTGATGTTTTTCTCTTTCTGTTTGAAATTGGAAATATCAGATGCGATTGAAAAATTAGTGAACGATCTAGACATGGTGTCGTCTTTATGATCATCTTCTGAATCGTCAACTAGTCTAGACTGTAATAGCAAATCTTCTGCATCATTGTCTACTGACTTTTGTAACAACTCTTTCTTTTTCTTGTACTGATTTTTGATTTCACTCTTTTCCTTATTTTTGATAAAAGGCTTATTACCTTTCTTGTGAAATTTGTTCACAATACTGTGAGAGTTGGTATTAGCATTTGTATGGGTCTTGACATATTTCTTGGGTATATCTGATGACGTATTTTCATTACCGTTTTGATTTTTCGACGAATCAAACAACACAAAAGCATCAGTGGGAGAATGCGGTGATGAAGATGGCGTGGATGTGGCGTGTTTCTTCTTTTTCAAAGAATTATCATAATTGTGTGGAATCAATCGTAACTCAATTGCAATTTCCTTTTCAATGTCATCAGCTGAGAATAAAAATTGTAAACATTCTTTGCCATTATTACTATTTTTCCCACTAGTTTTTTGATTAATTGTATCTGCATCACTTTCTTTTGCAGCTTTAATTGAATCTTTGGTTTTCGTCTTGATAATTGGAATGGCTACAACTTTGAATGAAGTTTCCATGAAATCATGCCACGATCCGCCAAATGCTTCTTTAACCAGCGTCTCAATATCCACAAAAGAGTACGGAAATTGGGGATCAATAACAATATCGGGAAACTGTTGCACGGCATGGAGATTCATTATGCATGATTTGTGCGATTTACTAGTCAATGCCGATGACGAATAAGATGATGAACCCAGCGCCGTTGATGTCAACATGCGATTTGAATTGCGTGACGTTTGAGAAACAACGCTGCCGTGACGGATACGGTAATTTGAAGATGGGTCAATAGAATTGTATGGGTTAAAAGTTTTATCAGAATGGCTAGAAAA
>JAJLVH010000352.1:0-10325 GCA_030570155.1 Magnusiomyces magnusii
AGTCTTGTAAAGATACGTTGAAGAGCATATGGAACATTATCAGATTGATTTTCGGCAGGAATTTGGAGTACTGCTTGTCTGAAGGCGGTGATAATATAAAGAGATTGGAGTAGTGAATTGAGATAACAGGTAGCGCCTTGGTTTTTAAGGCCAGTATATCCAGTAGCTTTTTTCGAGTTATAATTTTTCATATTATGCCAAAGAACGCCGGTGGGGTCTTTGAGAATACGAAGGTAAAGAGTGATATTTGCCTTGTTGTTTGAAATTAGAGGAATGGTATTTGGTTCTATGGGGGTTAAGAGTTTTCTGATATCAAGAAATTGCGTAAAGCCCCAATCATTTTCGTCAGGAGTGAATCTATGGCTAGCCAAATTATAAGTCATAACTGAAGGGTCTTCAGGATTCCACAAAACAATGCCAAATTGAGCACATAACCCCCAACCCTGTTGTGGGATCTGCGAAGCTGAATCAGAATTGACATTATCTTCATCAGGAGAAAAAGCCGCAAGGTATATGGAAACATAAGGAACATTATTTCCTTCAGGAAATAAGTACAATTTCCAAATGTAGCCTCCAGCTTCAAAGCTAGGCCCATATTGGCTACGCTTGAGCCCAGCCCAATCATCAATTTTCCAAGTAAAACACACTTGTTCTTGGGTTTTGATATCAGCATCGTCTAATTGAGGAAGAAGTTTGTGCGTCAAAAAGTCGTCTAATATAAAAAAGAAAGAATAGCAAAAATTGGTTAAAATGAGTTGACTGGGCAATAAATATAAATAAGCAAGTTAACGTACCATCTTCAGCAGTTGGATGAATGATGCGACTATGTAATGATGAAGAATCAATTGTGCTTGCAGGTTCATCAGATCCTGTAGTATTATCGGAACTAGTGTCGGTCATTAAAAGATTGGTCCAATAATTAATATAATAAAATGAATAGTATTAATGATGATAATTATAATAAATTATAATGTCAATTAAAAAGTGAATGTCGAAAAAAAAAAAAAAATTAGTGGAATAAAAAAAAAGTATGAGGAAGAAGGAGATGGAGGGAATAAAAAAGTTGGCTATGTATTGTTCCATAGACCTTGAAAATAGTCACAAGGTGGCAAGACATTGGAGATTGGGTGGATTGTAAAGACAAGTGTGTGGCACGACACCCAAGCATGAGAAATCGATTTGGGTTTACCAAAATATGCTAATTGAATTGATGTCAATTAACATAAATTAGCACAGTTTAGTAATTTCACACATGCTGAAAGCGTTGGTCACGTGTTGTCTGACATCACTGAACAGCAAACGATAAGTGTACGGCTGAGTGGCAGGCGTATGTTTACAGTTGTTGGTTATCAAAACCAGGCTGGATAGAAAAAGAAAAACAACGGCCAACTTTAGAATTCATAAGATCGATTCAATTCTTTTTATAAAGTCTTACAACCAATCTCTTTACAACAATTAGTGTGATTTTATTTGTTTTTTGTTAGCCCATAGTTTGACTCTTGAATACAAGTGTTCATAAATCATTGATGTAATTGCAAATTCGTGATGCTTATACAAAGGAAAAAAAAATGACGCTTAAAAGCAAAGAAAACCATTATCCCCTCCTCAAAAATTACGTCAAATCGTGATTGGCTTCAATTTCATAAAAGTTGTCGTTAATAGCTGTTTGCATTGCTATTATTAAGAGAAAAAAAAAACTAAAATTGAAAGGAATATGATTCAGGATTATACTTTGCTCGGTACTCAAAAGTGAATTGAGCATAAAGTATTCTATATGGTGAAGGGAAGGAAATTCAATTCTTCAAAGCAATTGAATTATTAATGTTTTTTTCATTATTTGGTTCTTTATAAATATAATCACAATTCCGTGTCACATATATAGTTTATCATTATTTCATTATAATATAATTATCAAAATGACTACTGCTCGATTTTCTACTAAAGCTCCAATGCTCTCCAAAGTTTTTCTCAACCCTACCCGAATTTCTACTCGTTCCAATTATGCTTTCTGCAGATTCAATTCTTCTCAATCTGCCGGCCCAAACATTCCTAAACCCAAGGGTAGTAGAAACATTTTCTCCATCATGATTGCCGCTGCCACTACTGGACTTGTCAGTTACTATGGATACAATTACATGGCAACTAAGGCTGCCGTTGATTCACATGGCAAGCGGTCAGCCACTAATGCCACTTTGGAAGACTATCAAACCGTCTATGATGTCATTGCTAAGCGATTACAAGATGTCGATGACGACCCTGACGAAGGTAGTTACGGCCCGGGTTTGGTGCGCTACGCATGGCACTCTTCTGGCACTTTTGACAAAAGCAAGCATGACGGCGGATCCAGCTCTGGCACCATGCGGTTTGACAAAGAGGTCCACACCGCGGCCAATAGTGGTTTGGAGCGGTGCAGGCTGTGGCTCGAGCCGGTTAGAAAACAGTTTCCTTGGATTTCTTACGGTGATTTGGTCACTCTTGGTGGGGTTGTAGGAGTTCAAGAATTGGGTGGTCCAACTATCAAATGGAGAGCTGGTCGTATTGATGGGGGTCAAGACACAATTCCTCTTGATGGAAGACTTCCTGCCGCTGATCAAGGTCCTCAGTACATCCGCAGTTTGTTTGAAAAACGAATTGGCTTTTCTGAAGAAGACACAGTTGCCTTGATTGGTGCCCATGCTCTTGGACGATGTCATAAAAAATACAGTGGTTACGATGGTCCTTGGACCTTTTCTCCCACTTACTTCACCAACGACTATTACAAGTTGTTGAAAGACGAAAAGTGGCATGTCAAGAAATGGGATGGTCCTAAACAGTACGAAGACGATTCCACAAAGTCGCTTATGATGCTTCCTACCGATTATGCTCTTGTTCAAGATGCAGACTTTAAAAAGTACGTTGACAAGTTTGCTGAAGACCAAGACTATTATTTTTCTGTTTTTGCAAGAGCGTTTTCCAACCTTCTTGAACTTGGTGTTGAGTTTAAACCCAGCACTCCTTATTATGAATTCAAGCGTCTAGAAGACCAAAAATAATTAGTATTTTAATCATTATATATTACTTAATTGCGTAATGGCATTGAAATAATTTCATGATCCTTGATACACACCGAAATATTTATACATGATGTAGTATGACAAAACTAGTTAATTAAACCTAAAATACAATGAATCAAAAAAATATAAGCTTACATAAATTTCATATTCATGGTTTTGATAGCTCTGATCTCGTCCGTTCTTTCGTAAAAAAAAAACAAAAAATCGTCATAACAGAAATGAACTTTCAAACAAACAAGAATCACGCAACATAGAAGTGTTGTTTTAAAACGATTATTAAATGACTGTAAAATTTTATTGAAAAAAAAAAAGCGTCATGTTGATAG
Organism: Magnusiomyces magnusii; assembly: GCA_030570155.1. Lineage (NCBI taxonomy): Eukaryota > Fungi > Ascomycota > Dipodascomycetes > Dipodascales > Dipodascaceae > Magnusiomyces > Magnusiomyces magnusii. The sequence continues at coordinate 3,380 of JAJLVH010000352.1, forward strand.
ATTGAGAGTTCTTATTTACTTGTTATTATATATATATATATATATGTATAAGACGTCATATATAAATTGAATAGTTATATATCTTGAGTGTTTTTAATTTTTTTTCAAAAAACCTCTTTCATAGATACACATTTTTTAGTGTATTTACAAAAAGGTTTCAACCTTTTTTCTATAAGCAATACCATCTCTGAGCCATCTTCTGTAATCTTTAAGTGAACCAATCTTTTCACCGTAGTAATCTGGCACAGGATTGGCATACGTTTGTTTAGAAGGATCAGGTCTATTTCTCTTGACATGACGCAAAAACTCTGCGTTTTTTTGCGCAAATGAAGCAAAGTTTCTACCAAGCGAGATGCGGAAAAAAAGCGAACCTAAAGAAGGACCAAACAACGAACCAACACCACCACAGATTATAAGAGCAATGGGTAAAACCATGAGAGGATCAAAGCCAAAGATAGGTTAGTGGGGTCAATCTCAATGTTGGCCAAAATGCCCCAGCCAACCGTCACGCCAACAAAACCGGTAATGACGCTTGTAGTAAGGTTGATGCGACGGCGTTGGATGCGCTTAGCAAGAAAGTCGTTCCATGACAAATATTGTTGAGTAGAAGAAGGCTTTGTGCTGGAAAAACGAATACTTTGGAAAGTGCAAGTAGTAGATGTGGTAGGTAAAGAGCGACAAGGACGAATAACTTGACAAGTTCCACGAATCATTGAAAGACCCGCAGTTCGGGAGGAATTGAGACCTAATCTAATCATGGCGTTGGGTGTGAATAAATATGAAATTTATATATAAATGAAAATATATAAATATCAATTTTTAATGGTGTAAAGTATGGAATTGATGTAAAAACTAGAACTCAAAGCCAAAAGGGAAAAAAAAAAAAATTACATGGTTGTGTATGGTGGCACTGGTTTTTCATACAAATATATTGTGACATTGTGTGTAATAAAAAGGGTTTGTCATATCTAGTGTACGGCTGGTCGAAATCAACCAAAAAAATTTTGAATTAAAAAAAAATTTGTCAACATGAAAAAAAAATCAACTTGATTTTAAAAAAATAGAAACAATAATAAGTTGTTTTTTGATAACTTTATATTCAGTTGTTTCTTACGATATCAAATATATATTGAACAAAAGATAATCAACCAAGAATAACTTGTTATCTATTGACAAAGAAAAAAAAATGGCACGACTAAGCAAAAAATCAGTCAACAATAAGACTATGACTGCTGGTAAAAAGATATCATCAGCCTTTAATACCAAAACTGAGCGACGCCCAGGTCTTAAAACCAGTTTACTTGCTCGAGAAGTGAATGAATTTTTACATGCTCCCAAGGCTACCAAAAAAGAAAAGAGAGAAACTGCACAAGCTGAAGTTCTTGAACGGGCCAAAACAAGTTCGATATTGTCAGCATCATCATCATCATTGTTGAATAAGTCTACAGGAAAAATCAATAAAGAAGGAGGAAGTGGAGGAATCAGTACACAACAACAACGCAAGAAGGCAGAAAAACAAAGACGGAAACGTGAAGTACAAGCTCAAAGTTTCAACAGTTCGATACAAGGGTTGTTGAGTGGATTGCCTGATCTTGAAGAGATTGAAAAAGGCAATGCAGAGAAAAAACAAAAACGTGAAGCTGAAGGTCTCGTGCGAGTCAAACAACGTGAGCAAGTCATCAAGTTGGATAAAATGGCGTTTCAAAGAAACATGATTAATTTGTCTTCGGGCCAGACTAGTGTGAACGGAAAAGATAAGAAATCTGGTGAAATGGTGATGGTTGGAAATAAACTGACTAATGCAGGTTCTCCATTGGCAAGACTTGGAGCTATCCGACAACAACTTGCTAAATCAATGGGAAAAGAACCAACAGCTGGTGCAATGGAAATTGAAAAGAATTGATATTTTGTTAATAAATAAATAAATAAAAATGAAAACCTCTAATTTTGGAAAATAAATAATTAAAAAAAAACACGTCATAAGGAAATATATAAAAAGATTCTAAAATTACAACTTTTCAGCCATTGCGTTAACAGACAACATATTGGGCAATTCCTCAATTTTTGTGCCTTCAAACGCAATTTTGTAGGTGGTCACCAACAAAGGGAAATTATCAAGTTGGTTTTTGGCTTTGAGGAATGCATAGACTTCTTCCGCAGTGACAAGACCTTGAGCAGATTGACCGTTAAGCAATTCTTTTTCAACATCTTGAATCGTGATTTTTGAATCAGGGTTTGCCAAAAGACGTTGAGCATATTCTTTGCCAACACGGTGGTTACGACCGCCAGCACAAGAAGTGATCAAATCAGCTAGACCAGCACTTTCTTCAGTATAAGTTTTGGGATTACTGTCGTTGAAGAAAGTATCACCGAATTTGACCATTTCAACCATTCCCACTCGCATGACGGCGGCTTTAGAATTCTCGCCCCAGCCTGAACCGTCAACAAGACCTGCAGCGACAGCAACAACGTTTTTCAAAGCACCAGCAAGAACGACGCCGGTGACGTCATCGACGACATTGACGTGGAAGTAAGGGCGGTGGAACAATGTGTGAATTGTTTGCTTGTCGAGGTCGTTGCCGATTTCGTTTTCAGGAAGCATGTGACCTGGATCGGTGGGTATACGGTACGCGATGGTGGTTTCGGAAAACTGTTCACGGGCAATTTCAGGAGCCAGGTTGGCGCCAGATAGAGCACCGCAGTGGATTCCGAGGTTTCTGGCAATGTAGGCAGGAGGGGTATGGACGTGTCTTTCAGTGACATTTACACCTTTAAGACAGGAAATGGCACGTGTGAGAGGATGGATATGGCCTTTGAGTTGGTTACAAATGTTTGGCAAAAACTGGTGAGGAATGTTGAAAATAAGAACGTTGGCGTCTTTGACGCAGTCAACAATGTTTGGAACGGCCTTGACGTTTTCAGGAAGCTTGATTCCAGGCAAGTACTTGACGTTTTCGTGCTCGGTGTTGATTATTTCGGTCAGTTTTTTGCCGTCAATCATTTCTTCGTAAACCCACATGTTTACAGGAGCTTCAAAAAGCTCTGGATGTTCAGCGGTGTTTTCAGCAACGATTTTGGTGATGGTAGTTCCCCAGTTTCCTGAGCCCAAAACACAAACGCGGAAAGGACGAGAAGGAGGTTTAGTAACGATTTCAGACATTTTATTTGTTAATGTGTTTGTGTATATATTTATTAGTGAAGGTTTTTAGACTTGAATATGAATCAATGATTAGTTAAATAAAATAAGCAAATATTTAAGATGTCGAGGTTCCAAAAAGTTCAAGTATCAATTGGATCAAAGATTATAATGAGGTAATGCAGAATGAATGAAGGTAAAAGAAGAAATATTAAGAACCTTGAGCGTCTTGGGATTTATTTATATAATCGAAACGATTTAATGTGTTTTCTAGTGTTCATTGTCATTTCCTACAATAAAACAAAAAAAAAAAAATTACATATTATCAAATCGTAAAAAATCAAACTACAATCACTTTTTTCCTTTCCTGTTTCAAACGAATGTTTCGTCATTGTTTGGTAATGACGGAATTCTGTCTATCTGCTTGGGGAGGGGTGCAAGAGGAAAAGGAAGATGGATGACGGATTACAGATTTGAAGAAACGAGGGAGAGGATGATAGTACTATGATGAATAGAATGGCGGTGATAATAATAATAATGATGACGATGATGATGATGATTACAACTCCACGGAATGGCACCACTTTTGTACCTATTCTTATGACGGTTTGTATGTCCCGGTGTATCAAAGTGTTCCGGCTTTGGCGATTATCCGTAGTTCACTGTCACGTTTTCTCATACATACTATATTGTCTATAACACGCTTCTACACTACTGTCAAGGCCTTTTACTAGACTTTCATAGTTTTGTTTCTAAACTATATAGAACACCGTATACACCAACATCAACCATTTTGCACTGACTTCATTTCATCAAAAAATACCGCTCACAAACAAAAGTACCAGCCATTACGGCTTGTCCTCCTAGTGCCGCTTTTTTTGTTGGGATGGAAACGACAAAAGCCCCTATTTGTCAACTCCAACAGCGCACCGCTCCTGTGCCATCACGTGTCGTCGTACCCCACACTAGTCTGCCTTGGTGTTGAACAGTAGAAAAAAAGCTGATGCCTGTGTGTGTTACACACTTAAATTTGACAAACATATCTCATGTTTAGTTTCATGGGCCCAATCCAGCCCGGGCCTTAGTCACTTTAAAAATGTAGAAAAAACCGTCGACAACTATGAACTATGATTCTACTACGCCCATCCTTTTGAAAATTCTAAAAACCAACTCAATTAAACGTACTCGTTGTTGTCATTTTCTTTCTTTTTATTTCCTATCCTCATCACTTTAAATACAACTAATTCAATTATATCTTTAGTTCCCGCTTTATTCGATATCAAAAAAATTATCAAAATATATCAGTTTAAGCCGTTTAATTCCGTGTTTTCTTTTTTGTATTTTTTTATTTTAGAATTAGTCATTGTTTATTTAATCGTTGTCAAAAGTTTGATGAATGACATCAATAAAAACTTTTTATCGAAATAATGTTTTTTTGTTTTAATGTACTTTTTTGTACTTTTGGTTACCAACTCTTATAATTTCTACTTTTTTTTTTTTTTTTAAAATACTTCGTTATCTTTTTTATTAATGGTTTTAAATAAAAAAAATAAAAATAAACAAAACCAAATTCTCAGCAAAAATTTCATCGATTTTTTTTACATTTTATTAAATCATTAATTTATACACAACTATAACAATTTCACATACAAAATTGGGCCTCTTTAGCTTAGGGGTAGAGCATTGCACTTGTATTTAAGTACCTGGTATGCAAAGGTCAGCGGTTCAATTCCGCTAGGAGGCACTCATTTAGCTTTTTATCACTTTTTTTGTTTTTTCACACAGTTTTTTTATTGTTTCTTTTGAAAGTGAAATTGATTAAATTATGATTTGCGTTAAAAATTTGGTATTTTTGGTACTGTTAAAATTTTGAATTGATCATCGTTTTATTTTTATCCAATTAAATGACTGTGGTTTTTACAAATACAGTACATTAGTGGGTGACATAACGTTTTTTTTAATTTTTCTCGCATTTTCATATTTCTACAATTTAGAAAATCATTTTAATTTTTTTAAAAAAAAATAGTAAACCAACGTTAAAAATTACTTAGCTACGTTCACTTTTTTCATTAACCAAACAACACATCCACCAACCCTTTTGCAAACTCATTTCTCAACTTGACTGATTCCACAATGGTAGGTCTTTGCGGCATTTCTTTTGTTTTTTGTAATCGGGCCAACAATTTTGCGCGACGCTCGCGTTCAGCTTCGACTGCCAACTGCTGGTCATAATTTATATGTGATCCGTTGCCAGCATTCACAGAAGAAGTTGAAGAAAATGTTGAACGGGAGCTTGCAGTGCTACTATTGCTTGTATTACGACGATGGCCAAACTTGAGCTTGCTCAAACTAGAACCGCTATTGCTACCGTGATGATCAGAGCTTGGTGTAAATGCGGGAGAAGCTAGTAATCCTTGTTCTCCTGTTAATTCGTCATCATTTTGATCATCATTGTCATTACCATTCATAATATCAAAGGTATTAAACTCATCATCAGCCAAGCCAAAAGTGTCACTAGTATCGTTGCCAGAAGCCGGCATAGCAGAGTTCCAATCCATACCATATTTAGCAGTAAGTACAGAAGAATTTGTTGAATTAATACCAGATGTCATTTCTTTAGCAATAGCGTCTTGTTGTTTCATCCACGCTTTGCGTTGATTCAACCAATTGATAAGACTATCCATCTCGTCCACAACCAATGATGGGTCAACATCACTCTTGAGTTGAGCATTTTGAACAATCTCATTCAAATCCAACTTGCGTGCCTTTTGATGAATGATATTTGATTTTTCAGTGGTATTATCGTCATTATCCAAAACACCATATCGCAAAAATTGGACGATATCAGAAAGCCAATTCATGATTCCATCAAACAAATGTCCTTTATCGTTAACATACATTTCATGAACAAATCGATAAAGTGCAGGAAGATGGCGGTTACAAAGATTAACAAACTCTTCAACCATTTCATTAGGACCTCTAATTAATACTGACGATTCTGATTGCTTGACAACCTTGATCAAATCACTCATAAAACCCTCAAAATCTCCAATGGCTTCATAAACTTTAGAACTTTTGAACAAATCGACTAATGGACTGTAGAAAATGGTAAACAAATCACGAATCAAGCTCATTGTTTGAGGCTCGTTCCAAAGGGCTTGTAGCTTGTCTTTGTCACTACGACGCATCATCAAATGAAACAAATTGCGAGTTGCATTATATGAAGCAATGTATTCATTTTGTTGTTCAGTCGGCTCGCTGGTATCTGATTTCTTTTTCTCAACAGCATTATTCCACGCTTCATACCAAGTTTCAACAAGAACAGCCACGTCGTCGTGTTCCATATCTCCATTAGGAACCAATATATTTGCGTTTTTGAAAATAGCAACTAAAAGATCTGAATTCTCGCCCCCGGTATCTGGTAAATCTTTGTTGGCAGGTTTAGTGGATGCTCTGATTTTATCACGAACAACTTGGGAAGTATTTAAATAAGCATCCAAAACAGTAGTGATGATTTCAGCATTGCTTGGTGTTAAACACTTTTTAATGGCATTGATTTGGCGATCTTGATTTTTGATATCTTCTTGTAACACCATATAAAAAATGTTTTGTAAAAGAGATCGTTTTCCAAATGGTTGTGCAAGAAACAAATCGATAACACCTTTCATGATTGCCATAGGGTTACTCCATTTTAAAATTCCTTTGAGGACTGAATAAGGCATGAGTTTATGGATTCGAGTGACTTGACCAAAAAGATCAGCTGAAGAATCTTGAGCAACAAACATTGAATATAATGTAGCAGCAAATTCA
>JAJLVH010000353.1:0-10298 GCA_030570155.1 Magnusiomyces magnusii
AAAGAAGTCTCTTCTTCTTCTGAGGATACCTCTAGCATCAATGACACGGATATCCTTGAATGGGAAGTCCGTGATGAGGCAAAGCGTACCTGGTTTAGAGCTTTGTTTGACGACAGCGAATACAAACGACGTCCCAAAACACAAACCAAAACCGGCTGGCTCCATTGGTTCCAACCGGACGATACGCCTGAAGAAAAGAAGCTGGTCACCAAAATCGATTTGCTCATTTGCTTTTACGCCTTTGCCATGTACTGGGTCAAATACTTGGACCAGTCCAACATCAACAACGCCTATGTTTCTGGCATGAAGGAAGAGCTGGGCATGAAGGGCAACGACTTGGTCCATACCCAAATCGTCTACACGGTTGGATCCGTGGTTTTCCAGATCCCATTCACTTACCTGGTCCATAAATATCCCTGCCACTACATTTTACCCATCATGGACATTGGCTGGGGCATGTTCACTCTTGCCATCTACCGTGCCAAAACTGTTCGCGAGCTCCAAGCGTATCGTTTCTTTGTCGGAGTGTTTGAGTCTGCCTTCTACCCAACAATTCATTACCTTTTCGGTTCTTGGTACAAGCCATCTGAATACACTCGACGAGGCGGCTTCTATTACTTTGGGCAGATGCTTGGTTTGCTGACGTCTGGTCTTTTGCAATCGAAAGCATACCAAAGTCTCATGGGCGTGAGCGGGCTGTCTGGTTGGCGATGGCTCTTTATTATTGATACCATCATCACGATTCCTATTGGCATCATTGGATTCTTTACTATTCCTGGCACTCCCAAAAAATGCTACTCGTTGTTTCTCACTGACGAGGAAATCTACCTGTCTCGCAAACGCATGCGTGAGGCCAACGTCGCACTTGAATCCCATGCTCCCAAATTCTTTGACTGGCAGCTTTGGAAAAAGATCTTGTCTGACTGGCGTATCCACATGTTTACTTGGTACTGCATGTTTTTCTGGAACAACAGCAACGCCAGCTCCGGTGCCTATTTGCTGTGGCTCAAGTCTCTCAACAAATACTCCATTCCCCTGATCAACCAGTACTCAACAATCACGCCGGCCCTGGGATTCGCGTGGATCGCGTTGGCAGCGTTTGTTTCAGACCAGCTCAAAACAAGAGTCGGCGCCATTTTCCTCACGCAGAGTCTCAACATGCTTGGCAACATTCTTCTTTCGGTTTGGCATCTGCCACAAGGCGCCATTTGGTTTGCGTTCTGTCTGCAGTATTTGGGATGGGCCATTTCTACGAGCGTTTACGGCTGGGGCTCCGATGCCACTCGCGACGATCCTCAGATCCGCGCAATTGTTATTATCGTCATGAACATGTTTGGCCAGGCCTCCACGGCTCTCACGTCTGCGTTTGTGTGGAAAACCGTCGAAGCCCCTCGCTATCTCAAAGGCTACACATTCACGGCGGCCTGTACATTCATCATGATTGTGCTGACCATCCCGCTTTGTATTCTCTATAAGCGAGACGAGCGCAAAAAGGCCTACCAAAACGGCATCTTGTTATACAACTCGTCTAAAGGCGAATCGCCTCCTGAAGTTCCCGAGAACAAAAAGAAAGTAGAGTCTGAAGTTATAGCCGTCGATTCTCAACCCGGAAAAAATTAGCTTTTCTATTCTTGTTTATTTGTCGATTTAATATTTATTTTAATTATTTTTTTTTTATGGTTGTGCTCATTTTTTAAAGCCCCACTTTAAAAAACTGGAGAACATCTGGGCTTCCATACAAATTCAATGCCGCACACGGCTGTTGAAATTGACAAAAATACAACAAAAATTTTTTGTTGCAACAATTCTCCTTTTTTTGTTGTACCGGTTCTATTTTTTTCTACTTGCTATTTACGTAACAAAAATTATTTGCGGCGGATAAATTGAAACGGAAACAAAAAAGTCGTTAAAACAGTAGCACCGTTTACCAAGTGTGTATTGTGAAATGACAACAATAAACGTGACTATAACCACTAAAAACAAAGCACGTGATATTGCTTAAGCTAGACTTATAAGTCAAGTTTTCCAATGAGTAAACCAACACACACCAAATATCTGTTAAGGATTGAGCAATCTTCTGGCAAGAACTCAATCCTGGGGTAACCATTGTGGAGAAGTATGATGATATGAACAAAGGAAACGAAACAACGTGATTAAAATATCAAACAGTGCAAACTATAATAGAAATGGCGAGACAAGAAAGAAGAATTGAAAATAGCAATATAGCCCTGGTTGGAACGTTGATGAATTAAAATTATTATTGCTAGCGGAGCAAGAAGCTCGAAGATTATAAATAGGGACGAAATCCCCTAGAAAGAAAAGGAGGAAAAATCAGTTGTCAGAACGATAACTATCTAGATATTAAATATATTATTGGCCTTTCAAGTTACTCTTACTAGGTACCTTATTCTATTACTTCTCTTATTAAGTCGCTTGCTCAAACAAATCTCTACCCAATCTTTTGATCTTTCCTTTATCGAATCAAAGAAACATCAAAAAATTTTAACGCAATGTATAACAAAATAACTTTATGTATTTTGCTCATGCTTACAATCATATCAGCCGTAACGTCTCAACAGGATCGAGCACGAATACTGGTAACAGGATATTCCAACTCCCTAGAAAGGCGAGATGATTATTTACCATTAAATCAAACTGAGGTTGAACTTCTGACGGATTGTTTAGAACTATATACGGGTAACGTAACCGCTCTCGTGTTTGAAGACGATAGGAGAATGATTTACTTCGATGATTTAGATGGTATCAATAACAATACGCTAGAAGTAATGCATTGTATGGAAGACAATCTGGTCTATGCTCACGGCTGGGGTTTAACTAGCACGTTCAATATGGTTACTGAATGCCCTGACATGTCACTAATGATTAGGCATACGGTGCCAGCAAGTATAAACTATGAGGTTCAGTACAGTGGACCCTCGGACACATTTTCGTACGGGTCAGTAAACGTGATGAACGACACCAATAATTACAGACGCAGTATCCATTCTGTAAACTCGAGGGCAAGGGCGCATTCTGGTTCGTCATGCCCAGGCGGTATCAATGGAAAGTGTGTTTTGTACACTGATCAGTGTTTGCCATTTACTGGTAGTGTGAAGTTATGACAACAACACAGGTAATAAGAAAAAAAATTTAAGAGTGGTATTATGGCAACATCATACTTACACCTTCTCCTTCATCTACACCTGTTACTGTTCATCATCCTGTCCTTTTGTCTACACTGTCCAAAATCACCAAAGACACTCCTCACAAAAAACACTCACGCCCGGCTCATAGCCCTTCGGCTATTGAAAAGCGTCTGCAACATGAAACGGAAGATCTTCTACTGGAGGAAGAAATCGAACATCAAATAACGGACAAAATGGATACCATTCACCTTGACGATACTCAACTGCAACAACCACCCAACGAACTACCTTTTCACCCCAAACTCATCGTTCCTGGCAAAATCAACAGCACTTATACCACCTACTTTCTTTTCGACTCTGGTGCTGAAACCAACTGCGTTTCTCAACAGTTCTTTCAAGAACATGGGTTGAACAAGTCTGTTACTCGTATCGATCCTATCAATGTCGTAGGCTTGTTTCACGGCTCTCAACCAGCTTCTCTGTCTGTTTCTCTGACTGTCACTATTGGTACTTGGTCTGGCCAAGTCCAAGCCTTAGTTGTTCCTGATTTGCCATACATCATGATTTTAGGCACTCCGTTCATTGCCGACCACCAAGAGCTGATTGACTGGAAAACCCCTTCTTTCGCCAACACCGTATCCACTTTTGCTTCTGGTATTCAATCTGCTAAAGACTTCTTACACAGCATTCGTCCCAAGAACGCTGTTGTGGGTATTTCCAACATTCAGTTTAATACTCATCTGGAAGATGACGCTCACTCGGACTTATCTCCTGGTATTATTCCCAATGAACTGAAAGACTTTGCTGATGTTCTCACTAATGATAAACCCACTGTGGTCCCACCATTGTCTCGCGTTACTCATCGAATCAATCTTATTGTTGGTCAGACTCCTTTCGTATTCCGTGAGTAGTCTGGAGAGTCCATTCACCTAGTAAGGTCCCTGTGCTCCGGGCGATCCTTAACGATATCACAATAACGGGCGTCTGGTGTAGTTGGTTATCACATTCGCTTAGCATGCGAGAGGTCCCCGGTTCGATTCCGGTGTCGTCCAAATATTTTTTTTTGTATATTTCAAACTAACTCATAAATAAATAATATAATAATAAAGGGGAAAAAAAAAACAATTTACTTTCTTTCGCTCTTGACGACTGCAATAATACTAGTAACAGCTTCAGGGTTGGACAGTGTAGAAATGTCACCAAGCTGGTCTTCTTCTCCAGACAAAATCTTTCTCAAAATGCGTCTCATAATCTTTCCTGACCGGGTCTTTGGCAAATCGTCGACAAGCAGCACATTCTTGGGAGCCGCAAAGGGTCCAATGGTCTTTCTGACCTGCAAAATAAGCTCCTTTTTGGTGAGAGCCACGTCTTTTGGCTTGACTTTGAGTGCAACAAAGGCGTTGACGGCTTGGCCTGTCAAGTCGTCGGAAACGCCGACGACTGCGCTTTCAGCAACACTAGGATGTTCAATCAACGCAGCTTCGATTTCTGCCGTAGAAAGACGATGGCCCGATACATTGACGACGTCGTCGACACGTCCTCTAATCCAGTAGTATCCTTCATGATCACGACCGGCGCCATCTCCTGTAAAGTAGTATCCGGGGTATGGGTTCAAGTAAGTGTCCATGTATCTCTTGTGTGAGTTCCACACAGTACGAGCCATTGAAGGCCAAGGAGATCTAATAGCCAATACGCCTTCAACATCATTGCCTTTAAGTTCGTGGCCGTTGACGGGGTCGATAATGACGGGATCAATACCAAAGACTGGGAAAGAAGCAGAACCGGGTTTAGTATGGGTGACACCTGCCATTGGAGAAATAATATGAGAACCAGTTTCAGTCTGCCAGTAGGTATCACAAATGTGCGCCTTGCCCTTGCCAATATTGTCATTATACCATTCCCACACGTCAGGAGCAATTGGTTCACCGACAGAGCCAAGAGTTCTAACTGACGAAAGATCGTGATGGATCCATTCGAGACCAGCACGTTTCAAAAGACGAAGAGCAGTAGGAGCAACATAAAATTGGGTAACCTTGTGTTCATCTACTATATCCCAAAGGCGAGAAAAGTTGGGGAATGCAGGAGTTCCTTCAAACACAACAGTGGTGGCACCAAGAAGAAGAGGACCGTAGCAAACATAAGTGTGACCAGTAATCCAGCCAACATCGCCAGCAGTGAAAAGAATGTCATCAGTATGGAGATCAAAAACGTATTTGGTGGTAGAGGCAGCACCCAAAAGATAACCAGCAGTGGCATGAGCTACACCCTTGGGAGAACCGGTAGACCCCGATGTATAAAGAAGAAAGATTGGATCTTCAGAGTTGACAGGAACAGGAGGGAAGTAAGGACGGTGTTTGTCGACTTCCTCGTGCCACCAGTAATCACGGTTCTCGGTCCAAGGAATCGATTTGTTGCCAGTGCGTCTGAAAACAAGAGTGTGTTTGACATTGGGACAAGATTTAAGAGCTTCATCGACAATTTTTTTGGTTTCAATCACACGACCGCCACGCATGGACTCATCAGCAGTGATAACGACCCTTGAATCGGCATCCAAAATACGGTCACGAAGAGAGCCAGAAGAAAAGCCGGCAAAAACAACGGAATGAACAGCTCCAATTCTAGTGATTGCCAAAAGCGTAACGATGGCTTCAGGAATCATTGGCAAATAGACAGCCACAGTATCACCCTTTTTGACACCAAACGAAGTAAGAACAGCAGCCACTCTAGATACCTCTCTCAAAAGCTCGCCGTATGTGACTTTTCTTCCTTTTCCAGGTTCATCGGCTTCGAAAATGATAGCCACCTTGTCTGGGTTTTTCAGGGCATGACGGTCAACACAGTTGTAGCAAGTATTGAGTTCGCCTTCAAGGAACCAAGCAGCATCGCCATTAATGAAATCGCCATTCTTGACAGTTTGGAAGTCTTTAGACCAGGTCAAGAGTTCGCGAGCCAAGCTACCAAAAAACTTTTCTGGCTCGGTGATGGACTCTTTGTACATTTCCTCGTAGTGAGCCACATCTCTGAGATGAGGGGCTGTAGGATGGTTTTGTCGAAACTCAGCAGGAGGTGGGTATTTATGGATGTTGTGAGCTTCAGCAACAACAGGAGCAGACATTTTTGGCGTTTGTATATATATTTGTTTGAAATTGGTTGACGAAAGAATTGACGAAACAAAAAAAAGTCCAACTGATAGCATTTTGGACCAGTTTAAATACTCGACAATTGTAGACAATTGTAGACAATTGTAAACAAATGCGGGGTCGCCCAGCCGCCAGCCCGGCACGTGACGGAGCCGGGCCAACGCGCGATGCGGGGACAGAAGGACGATGTCTGGCGACGTTTAACGATGTTTGGCCTGGTCTCGCAAACGCTTCTGGCGCTGCGGAAAGAGCCAAGCAAAAACCTGGCTCGAAAGCTGCAATGCCGCGAATGGAGGAGCGGAAGTCACGTGCGAGATAACTAGGCGGGCGACGAGCGTGGCACAAAAGCCGGGAGGGTTAGGGCGGGGAAGAGGGACCGTATGTCTTGGGTTTCTGGACAAGGGCTTGGCTCGTTTATGTGGAGACGCGGTTGTGATTGGCTGGAAACACAATTGTGAACAATGTCCGGAAATGGACGCGGTGCATGTGACTTGGTATGCGCATCTTAAATACCGTCCGCAAACAGACACACCTTTTTTACAAACGCAATTTTGACGAGACACATTCAAGTCGCATCGAAATGAGTTGCGTTGAAAAGTTGAAATATTTAAATGTTTATTCATTCACCACTTTTTTTTATTTTTATTTTTATTTTTATATTTACAGTTCAATCAAAATGTCATCTATAGTCATTTACTCGTTTCTCCTCATTTGCGTATTATTTCTATCATGGTCGCTTTTTCATTTCATCAAAGCAAATCGGTCACCCGATTCAAATACCGACGAATCAATTCACAAACCGTTACTTGATTCTTCATCCTCGTCTTTTTCCAATTACGGGTCTTCTTGTTCGCGTCAAGCTTCAAGTATTTCAACTTTGACAAACTCTTTAGATGATCCTGATTACGAAAACTCTGAAAATGACATTGCTTCTTCTTTTTATTCTCCATTTGAATTTACGTTTGTTGATTTCCAAGAACCTTCAATAAACAATGACTTTGGCCTAAATTTGCCTGGTTCTTGGTCTGCTTTAGAGGTCCGAATAAACCATCTTCAGGCAGACGCCGATCACGTATTTTTCACATCAAACGGGTACATCCAAACATTTTATAAGCTTTTATTCATTGCTCGCCACAGCCAAAGTTACCATGACCTAGCGCTCGAAATATATGGCCAAGAAGAAGATGAGTGGAAGAACCATTGGTCAAAGCTAAACACGGACGGCAACATTGTTTGGAGCCCTGATCCTGATTTGACGCCGTTGGGTGTCGAACAAGCCAAGCGTAACAATATTGCTTGGAAAAAACAAATCTATACCAAATACGCGCCAATACCGACTGTCTTTTTTGTTTCTCCGTTTACGGGAGCTATAGATACTGCCAAGTATACATGGATGAAGATTAGACCTAAAGATCTCGACACAAAGACGAATGAAAATAATGGTTTTGGGCAGCCAGATTTTGCCGAAAGTTCATCAGACAGAGCTTCACTTTCTTATAGAGCGCTTGTGGTTGAAGATTTACGAGAAACTGTTGGAATGTATACCTACAACAAACGGTCGACTAGATGCGAACTTCACGCAAAGCATCCAGGTCTTGAATTTGAACCAGGGTTTCGAGAGTCTGACTGTGTATGGAGATCTGAGTATCAAGAAACGGTTGGTGAACAACACATACGCACAAGAAAGTTCTTGTCTCGGTTATTTGGTGGTTCATGGAGATACAAAAATGCAGTTTTGAAACTACAAAACGAAAATAATGACAACAGTCATAAACCAGTTCCTGAGCTCATGAACTCGAAATACATTTCTATTACTGCACATTCGGGAACAATTGATTCCATCATGGAATTAGTTGGTCACCAAAAGGCAAACGTAGCGCCTGGAGGAATGGTTCCTGTTTTGGTCAAAGCAACAAGATACCATAAAGCGGGCCAAGAGCTGTGGTGAAACAAAGTTTGATAAAAAAATCCACAATTGTAAACAATTGTAAACAATTTCCTTTTTGTTCCAGAGCCGTCTAGATATACATAACACCATTGGACATTGTTTACGTGGAACTATTAGCATTTTCTAGAAGCCGCGTGATCAGGGTAACCTCGTCATTAATATTTTTTTTTTGTTTTTTTTTTACATAAAAAAATTATACTTAAATCAACCGTTTCCACCGAGATAATAATACCACAAAACATTCGATACCAGTTTATAAAATTATAAATAAAAATAAATAAAACAAAATGTCAAACCCACTTTCCACTTTTGACCCCGAGCAGGCAGAAAACCTTGAAGCCATCGAACAGCAGTTTGCCGTCAAGGCCGTGATGCAGGCCCAAACCTACTGGCACCTCTTGACCATCCGCAAAGGCTCCGACATGCGGATAAGCGCCTTCGACGACGAGATCTATGACCACTTTGTCGCCGCGTTCCCCGAGTACGTCGAGGACCCCGAGCGCGTTCGCGTCCTCGACGAAAACAGAATCAAGTCCCCGCAGGGCAAGAAGCGCTGGCGCGAGTTCATGAACAAGTACGAAAACAAGATTGACGACTTTAACTTTGGCACCCTGCTCAGACTGGACGCCAACGGCGAGTACGACGAGGACAATACCATGTTTAGTGTCAAGATCCAGTTCTACGCAATTGAGATTTTCAGAAATAGACACGGACTTAATGATTGGATCAAAGAAAAGGCTGATCAGCAAAAGGCCCAAAACGTTGAAGTTGCCAATTAAACCCGTTTTGTGATGAAATTTATTTAGAAATTAAAAAAAATAATTGCAAATATTGAAAAAAAAAAAAAAATATCAACGTTTAGCAATAAAGGTTAATATCACGTAGCTAGATTCAGTTGACAAAAAGAAACTCCGATACGGGGAATCGAACCCCGATCTGCTCGGTGAAAGCGAACCGTGCTAGCCGTTACACTATATCGGACTTTATTAAAGTTTTAAAAAGATGGACAGTAAAAGATTAAGTCTAGAAAAGCCAGTGCAAGTATACGAGTATGGCAGCACGTTTTATGATTAAAGATTTAAGCAAAAAAAATTTCAAATTAAATAAATATCACATAAATTTACAAATCTATATACTTTACAAGCCCGCTTTCGTCCTCAAACGAAGTAACGTTGTACATGCTGGTTTGATGCGACGCCGGGGTATCATAAACAACCAGCGTCTTTTCCGACACGAAAAAGAAATCTTTATCCATACCGAGGTCCAGCGTCTTGGTATCGTAGTGTTTCCGGATGCCCTCGACGTCAATGATCCCGAGCGTGCGTTCTTGGTTGTACATTGTTTGGATGTGTAGATGGCGGTCGTCAAAGCCTAGTTTGGAAGGAACGTGGCCGTATATTTTGTAGGGCGTATAATCTGTAAACACAATGTATTTCAGAGATTTGCTTTCGTAGATGCAAGGGAGCAAAGAAATGTTGTTTAGCAAAGACAGGCTTTCAAACACTTCTAGTCGTTCGAGTTTGGGCAGAGATGGAGCTATCCGGAGAATGTCACGGACTTGTAAAGTTTTGAGAATTAAAAGCCTGGTAAATGTATCAAACGAGGGCGAATTCTGTGGCAGTCCGTGTTCGCCAACCCATTGAGCGGTTCGCACAATATAGCCCATGAGCAATTCCGGGTATTTTTTGAAAAAGACCTGGTCCAGGATCCGTGTGACGGTATCAGGTTTGAAATCCATGGACTTGGTTTTACTGTTCCAGCATTCGTTACGAACCGTGTTGATGAAAGATTCGACAATGGAATGCCCTTGGCTGGTATTGATTTTTCCATACGTCATGTACGTTTCATCCGAAATCGTGACCGTCAGGTATTTGAGATTGGGTAGAGCCATGAGCTTTGAGAAATCGTAATAGAAACCTTTCTGCACGACGGTGACCAACGAAAGCCGAGTGATGCCGGAAAAGCGAGCATCGAGTTGGTCAAACAGAAAGCCTGGATCGAAAAAGTACCGGGTTTCAAGGCACTTTAGTTTTGATGGCGAAAACCGGAACTTTTTCAAAAACT
>JAJLVH010000355.1:0-10282 GCA_030570155.1 Magnusiomyces magnusii
AACAACAACAACAACAACAACAACAACAACAACAGCAACAACAACAACAGCAACAACAACAGCAACAACAACAGCAACAACAACAGCAACAACAACAGCAACAACAACAGCAACAACAACAGCAACAACAACAGCAACAACAACAACAACAACAACAACAACAGCAGCAGACTGCAACGGCAGGTGTTGTTCCCCAACAATCTCATATTCCTCAGCATTTGACTCCAAATATGAGTAGAGGCATGCCACAAGGTCCTGTTCCTCTTCAGCATGGTATGGGTTATATGCCTGATCAGCCACCGTTTTCTTATATTCCACCAATCCAAGCTTCTCAACCTTCGGCCAGGTACATCAATCCTCAGAACTCATCTTCTGGAAACCAATAAATACATACTTTTTTCATATTTTTAATATCATTATGTCTTTTTCCTCCATTTTTTTAAATTTAATAGCTGACAGTATGTTTTTATTCCTCCGTATCTTTCAAGACTCGTTTCGTGTATGATTTCAGTTTAGGATGCATTTAACTCATGATGTGTAAATGTTATTGGTATCACTACATGTACAGATCTATTCAAGTGTGTGGATTTCATGTCTCGGAGAATCATTATTTGATTATATATGAAAAAAAAAAATTTCAAATAAGGATATACGGGGCTTGATACCTGAAACCTTTCGATTATCCAATCAATTGATTAAAAACACCCGAAACCACGTTTCGTTCATGTTCGAAGTCGAAAAGTATTGAACGATTGGCTTTTTATAAATAGTTTTACGGTTTTAACAAAAACCAAAAACCAAAAAGCAAATGAAACATTTCATTCAAATTCAAAAGTCTATAATTTTCAACCAATGGCTGGTCACTTTTTATGCTTAATACCGTTTTGTAACTTTTCTGGCTTAAATGTGTTAAACATGCCGATGCCCAATCGCTTGAAAAGTCTCTCGATACCACAACCGTCGTACTCAATGATAAGTATAGGTACTGTACTCAAATATACTTGCTACCCACGTATTTTACATCATGCAACGAGTAAGAAGTTGTTACACTATCTGTAACAAAAAACAAACTGTCTAAAATTTTTCACCACCATTTGGCCTCGACAGCGAACGCATCAAGTAACCGGATCTAAAGCTCAACTGTTGATACCATCTTTTATTGACATTCAGAAATATATATATACAATGAGCGACTCCTTCATTTATGTTCCAAGACCACAGGTTGCCGGTGCTCCTGCTGCCGTTGCTCCTTCTAACGTCGTTGTTCAAGCTCAGGTATATATCACATTCAAAATATTTCTTTTCAATAACACAGCACTAACAAGCTTTAATTAGGCTGTTTTCCAAATATTAGATCATGCCCTTCGCAATTCTGAAGCTCCACAAAAGTCAGTAGGCGCTATTCTCGGTTTCAGATCCGATGACGGTTCAGAAGTTGAGATCCGAAGCGCTTTTGGTATTCCATACACTGAAGAGGAAGAGGGTGCCAAAATCGATACCGACCATTTGAAGGCTTTCTACATTCTCCATCGTAAGGCTTATTCCCGTGACTCCATTGTCGGCTGGTACTCTACAAACACTGAACTTTCTTCGTTTTCTGCTCTCATGCAAGAACTTGTCACTACTAACCCTGACGGTATTTTCTCTCAACCTCCTATTCACTTGAATGTTCCTACTTATGAGCTTGCTCAATCATCATCATCTTCATCATCTAATTCTTCTAAAGAAAAGAAATACCCTACAGATATCTCTGTTAATACCTATCTTTCTTCTTCCATTGGTTCTGGCGATGACAACAACGTCGGCACCTTTTTCACTCCTATTCCCAATGAAATCAGATTTCCCGAAATTGAGCGTGCCGGTATTGATACCATTGTCAAGGCCCGTGACGACCCCACTCGCTCTTTCTCTCTTATCAACGATATCCAAGCTCTTGAATCCACTTTATCCAACATTTCCGATATGATTGACCGAGTGGCCACATACGTCGACGGAATCATTGCATCTAACGCCAAGTCTGGCGCTTCTTCACCAGCTTCTGTTGCCATTGGAAAGTACCTCTACAAAAACCTTTCTCTCGTTCCTTCTATCTCTAAAGAAAACCTCGAGAAACTTTTCAACTCTCATCTTCAGGATGTTCTCATGGTTGTGTACTTGGCCAATACCGTCAAGACTCAATTACAGCTTTCCAGCAGATTGACTCCTATTGTTTAAAAAATGAAATAACAACAAAAAAAAGAAAAAGAATGAAAAAATGGTTGACAGGATTGGAAGTTGAATAACAATCCATGATGTTTGAAAAAAAAAAATATGTTTTATTAATAAAAACAAGTTGGATATACATGGGGATTTATTTAGATGGACCAATTAATGATGATTTTAAATTATTAATAGAATTAATTTAGTGTACTAAACAAAATGTTCATGCTTTGTTTTTAAAGTTAAATATAATGATCAAAAAGTAAAAATTCAATAATTACAAAACATTAAGCTTTATAAAAAAACTAAATTTGTTGTTTTTGTAGTAATGCAAAAAAAAAAGTAGATTATGTATAACTACAAATTTGAAGTTTCAAAAAAGCCTTGCTAGCTCAATCGGTAGAGCGTGAGACTCTTAATTGGTCATCGTTCTGTATGAACTTGAAAAGTTATCTCAAGGTTGGGGGTTCGACCCCCCCGTAGGGCTTATATTTTTTTTACTATTTGTGCTGTATTGTTTTTATTAATAGACATAATTAATATAAATCAAATAAACATAAAATTTAAATTTAATCTTGAAATAAATAAACAAACTCGTAAAGTATAATAAAAGCATAAAAAAACCATTAACAAACACCGAAACAACATAAATAAAACAAATGCGAAAGACAAATATGAAAAGTAAGCAAACAAATAAATATATAAAAAGATAACAATAATAAAACGAGAGTAATAAAGAATAGATTCGTTTACAGTATTTCACCAAATAACGGACTTAATGCACCCATTCCTGAAATATCATCAACAACAAAGTCACCGCTCAGAAAGTTAATGTCGACCGTTAAGTTATTCAAAGACCCTAAATCAAGACCGTCTTCATAATTGAGGCTGGTGCTATGTTTCCGCCTCTTTTTAGGTTGCGGCTTTATGCTGTCGTCCGTGATGGTATCGAAATGAGCATTTAAAGAAAGCTCGGGAGGTACTGATTTGAATCGTTTGGGTTTTGCGTCAGCACGATAATTGACTGACGCATCGTTTGAATTAAATGCACTATTTCGTCGACCTAATGACTTTGATGACGTACATTTTGAATCAAAAACGTTTTCATCGACGGCAAAAGATGGAGTTGAAGGATGAAACAAGTCTGGAAAAATGGTATTAGTCGAATCATCTGCATGTCCATAAATACTACCAGCGCTTGGACTAGCTCGAGACTTTTGGGTAATCGTGGGTGATGCAGTAGACGCATGAGAACCTCGTTTAGATAATCCGTTATTTGAAGTATTCGAAGATTGTCGGTTACGATGACCATGAGTTTTCTGACGGCCATACGGTAACAACGGAGAAATGTAAGCATTGGGCTGAAAAGAATATGCTGAAAGACCTTTATTTCGAAATGCAGATAAGGGTATATGACGGCTGGTAAGACGACCATAAAAATCGTATGGAAAAGGCTTTTCGTTAACTGCTCCTTTGACTTTTGTTTTTTCATCTTCATCATCCAGTCCGCTAGTGTTGATGAAATCATCCAATGCCAATTCGCTTGTATCCGATTCACTATTTTCATTAGCAGAAGTAGTGTTGGTAGTATCTTGACTAGCTTCTCTCTGAACGTCGCCATTAGTTTCTTCAGTAATACTTGATAAACTCTGAGAAACGCTTTCGCCGTCACGAAAGCCATTTGATTCGTCCTTCACCAACAAATCGGTATCATTCTTGTTAGTAATTTTGGGTAGTGAAGATCCTGTAGAATCAACTTCACTAAATGATCGTTTTCGTGAATCAACACCAGCTACGTCTAAAGAGCTTAGCGTGCGTGTAGTTCGCCCGTCAATAATGCCAAAAGGCCGCTCAGTAGACATAAGCCAGGAACCCAACACCGGAGGCCGTGTAGCAGCTGTAGATGAAGACAAAATTTCAGTAGGTTTGGAGGCTCGCTTGTTATTTACTCGACGAGGTAAATTTTCATCTTCATCAGTAGACTCACTGGAATCTTCACTTGTATCATTGCTATACAACTCAGCGTATGGGAAAACCTTGGTAACTTGTCCATTTGTAGCTACCGAATTTTCATTCTCATCATTCGAAGATTCTTCATCAGACGTGAAAAAGTATGACCATAGGTAGGAATGGTCATCTTCAGAGTTTTTGTCATGAGCTGCAAATGTATTTTCTTCTGGAATAGTTAATTTAGTAGTGCGAGTGAAAATGAAATCATTATCAAAAGACAAATCCGAATCAAAAGCCTCGTCTTCAGATTCGTAACCCATTAGCATGACAGAAGCAGGAATTTCCAAATCACCACTGTGATTAAATTCATCAGGAAGAGCGTGCTCTTCGGAAACCTCTATGGCATAATCGGTACCAACTTCGTTGTCTTGTTCAATAATGTAGACGTGATCATTTTTCTGCTGTTCATAAGCAAGTTTATCAAAACTGGCGACACCAAGACTATCCAGATCATCATCAGCATCACTAGAATCAAAAACAGAATCCAACATGGCTACTAAAAAATCACTACTGTCATTGTTAAAGCCACTAATTGATAATTTCTTATACATGTTCTGTTCTTCTTCATCAACCACTTGAAATATTTTAGAACGAGGAAAAATAGTGGTTTCGTCTAAATTTTCGTCAACAATAGAATCACGACAATGACGAGCTTGAGAAATAGATGCTTCTAGCGCATCAAGTTCGGACTCACTAATGTCACTTAAATCACTTATTCCGTCATCTTCTTCATCAAATAAACTACTATCTTTTAGGGTTGAAACGTTTGAAATTTGAATAGTATCGGAGTCTAGTGGTTTGGGAATTCTAATTTCTGAAGACGGATGAAACTTTTTAGGCCTTTTGTTTCCACGCTTGTGTGTTGAAGATGAACTAGTGTCGGAATCAGAGCTAGAGTTGCAAGCAGTGGAATTGTCGTGGGGAGACAAAACAATAGCGGTAGAATCGAGGGTATCAGAGTTGTCGTCGATTTTAATTTTAAAATTTTTGTCAGGAACCAAATCGTCACTATTTATGTACGATTCAGTTGCTTTGGATTTTGATGTAGTGACGAGGTCTGTAGTTTGTGGGGAAGAATAGTTATTTTTCAAGTCTATTAAATGGTCCTCCTCCTCCTCTTCCTGCTTTAGGACCGTGGTGTAGTCATTATGCGAGTATGTGCTTTCAACAACGGCCAGATCGTTGAGATCTTCAATGTCGATTCCAGCAAAGCTTTTGTTGAGAAAAATGTTGTTTGAGTAAGATTTTTCAGGTTGGTGATACAAACTGTTGGTGTATTTGTTCCCCGTGCTGTGTTTATACATTTTGCAGGCCTTTCCATCGGCCGAAACATGGCTGGTGATGGGTATTATGCTGGACCGACCAGCGCAAGAACGACGGTTGAGCCTGCAGGTGTTTCGTTTTCGATTGAGTTGGCTGGATATTTCGCCATTGCCGTTGATATTTTCATCTTCGTCAAGCCACAGGGACGCTGCAAGGTAAGGGCCCCTAGTTTCAGAGGCGCTACTGCGGGATAGAACACGCGACATTTCCTCAGCACGCAACGGATCGGAATACAAGAGAGAAAAAGGCGAACGAGGTCGGTCAGAGTCGAGCGGGCTGAGGTTGTTGAAGCTTTGGCGATAACCCGTGTCTTGTTTTTCCATCAAAATGCGGTTTTTCAGGTGAAGGTTAAAAAGGTTTGAAAAAAAAAAAACAAGCGCAAAAAGGACGAAAAAAAGCTTAATCCACACAGAACGCGAGCCACCGACACGAACGACGCCGACGAGCTTTGCAATGCGTTTTCTGCCCGGACTCGACGACGGAACGCCGGCGCCGAACCAAAAACAGACGCAATGCGCACCGGCAAGATCGGATCCACGTGATCCACACACACGCAGTCACGCGAGCAGCTGCTCTTCTGGGATTGTGTGACACGCCGTGTAACTTGTCCGGCACCAAAATTCTCTTCGCGACACGCTTTTTTTCTTCTTTTCTTCTTCTTCTCACCATCCATGAAGGCCTTCGCAAAACCTTTTTGCTTCTTCGACAAACAGCCTTTGACCAGTCTCGCTTCTCGTTTCTTCATGTCCACTTCTTCTACTGCCCAGCCAAAGTGGTTTCCTCCCAAGGCGCCTGCTGCAGCCTCTCGGGACCCCTTAAAAGTCTACAACTCTCTTACCAGATCGAATGATGTGTTCCACCCCATTTCTTCCAACAAAGTCACTTGGTACTCTTGTGGTCCCACTGTCTACGACTCCAGCCATCTGGGCCATGCCAGAAACTACGTTTCAATCGACATCAATCGCAGAATTCTTCAAGACTATTTTGGTTATAACGTCTTTTTTGTTCAAAACGTCACTGATATCGATGACAAAATCATCATCAAGGCTCGCCATGTATACCTTTTTAACAAGTTTAAAGACCATCATACCAAATCCGATAAAATTACCCCCGAATTGATTTCTGAATCTACCGAGGCCTGGAAACTTTACATTTCTTCCAACTTAGCTAAACACAATGTTCCTGCTTCTCTTGAAGAATATGCTTCCTGGAAGGCCAAGGCCGAAGCTAGCGATTTGATTTCCAAAACTTCTGCCGAAGATCCCAAATTCCCTATGCATCTTCAAGCCGTCAATGCCGGCTATGCCGTTCTTAAAGACCAAACTAATGTTTCTGTGGAATCCTTTTTGGAAAAATTGCAATCCGTTTTGGCTCCATATTTGGATTCCAAGGAAGGCTCTACTGTCACTGATCCTGCAATTTTCCGTGATCTTGCTGCTTTCTGGGAAAACAAGTTTGATGAAGATATGAGAAAACTTAATGTTCTCCCTTCTACTGTCACTACCCGTGTTTCTGAATATATCCCTGAGTGTATTTCTTTTGTCGAAAAAATCATTTCCAATGGCTTTGCTTACAGAACTGACGATGACTCTGTTTACTTTGATACCAGAGCTTTTGAAAAGGGAGGAAAGCACGCTTATGCTAAGCTTCAGCCATGGAACAGAGACAAGCAAGACTTGATTGATGAGGGTGAAGGTTCTCTCACTTCTAAAGCCACTGCTTCTTCTAAAAAATCACGCGCCGATTTCGCTTTGTGGAAGGCAAGTAAACCAGGTGAGCCCGCTTGGAAGTCTCCTTGGGGTAAAGGACGTCCTGGTTGGCATCTTGAATGTTCCGTTATGGCTTCTGAGGTTCTTGGTTCTAAAATTGATATCCACACTGGTGGTATTGATCTTGCTTTCCCTCATCACGACAACGAATTGGCTCAGTCCGAAGCTTTTCACGAAAACGATCAATGGATCAATTACTTCTTGCACACTGGTCACTTGCACATTGAAGGCCAAAAAATGAGTAAGAGCTTGAAGAACTTTATTACCATCAAGGAAGCATTGGAAAAGTTTTCACCTAGACAGCTTCGTTTAGCCTTTTCTATGCAGCAATGGAACAGTCCTTTGGATCTCAAGACCAATTTGGCTGAAGTCAAGGCTTTTGAATCCACAGTCAACAAATTTTTTGCTAGAGTCAAGGCACTTATTAGAGAAAACAATGATGCTGTTGAAGCAGGTGTCAACATTTCCAAGAAGATGAGAAGTCAAGAAAAGGCCTTGTACGACAAGGTTTGGGAGACCAAGGCTGCTGTTCATGAAGCATTTTCTGATAATCTCTCAGTCCCAGTTGCTCTTACTAGTATTGAAAAACTTATCCAAAGCGTCAATCTGTACTTGAGTGAATCAGAGAAGGACTACCGTGTTGAAGTTTTAGAATCTGCTGCTACCTGGATCACTGATATTTTCAGAATTCTTGGTTTCTCAGTTAGTGGTGACGGTATTGGTTGGACTAGTGGTGATGTGTCTGGTGAGGGTAGTTCATCTACAGAAGAAGTTGCACTCCCATTTGTCAAGTCACTTTCATCATTCCGAGACTTTGTCCGCAGCAAAGCTATTGCTAAGGCACCATACTCTGAGTTTTTGGCAGCAACTGACAATGTCCGTAATATCGATCTTGTTGATCTTGGTGTTGCATTAGACGATAGAGCCGATGGTCCAGCACTTGTCAAATTTTTGGATGCTCGCGAAAAACAAGAATTGATTAAGCAGAGAGAAGAGAAAGAAGCCAGAGAAGCTGCCAAAGAGGCCAAGAGATTGGAAAAAGTCAAGACAGATGAAGCTAAGCGTAAAGAACAAGAAGCATTAGCGCAAATCAAACCTGAAGATCTTTTTAAGAATTTACCAGATATTGCTGAATGGGACGCAGAAGGTATTCCAGCTGTGTTGAAAGACGGCAACCCCGTGTCTAAGAGCCAAAAGAAAAAATACGCCAAACAGCTTGATCAGCACAAAAAGCTTTATAACAAAATCCACGGCATTAAAGAGTAAAACAAATACGTGGTTTTATGCTGAATAGATGTATCTTTGTATTGAATTGACTGGTATTAATTGTAAACGACCCAATTTAGAAACAAGGCACGTGGCTGGCAGTTGCAAAGTCACATGCACGAGCCTGACGGGGATTTCTGCAGTAGCACAGACACAAAAATGTTGTGCCAGGTCGTTTCGGCTTGTCCGTTTTTGAATGTTTTTTTTGCTACGCCAAAAAAGGTCCATCACCACCATTTCCGAGTCCAGAGGCTGCAGTTTTTGTTGCGCCAAAGTGTGTGTTTTTAATTCCATTCGCTCGTTTTGTGTATACATTCGTTCTTTTTGTACCGTGTGCTCTTTTTGTCTTTGAAGCCATCAAGCCGTAAAAAACAACAGCAGGTTTATTTTTGTAGCGATACTTGTGTTTGTCCAGCAGCCCAGCCCCTTTTTACGCGACCTTTGGTATTTTTTTCGCCAATAAAAAAAACAAACAAACAACCACCAAGAATATTTTTTTCACCACAGCTCGATACCGTTTTTCAATAGCTTCGGCGTAATCACCAACTTATAATCGTTTTCCAGAAAATCATCAAAACTCAATTTCGTGCTGCTCACCTCAATGTCTCTTCACATGTCTCAAGTTTAAGCGATGATTCACAATATGCCGTTAAAGTTTCCCTTCCAAAACTCTCAGCCAAAAAGCGGGTTTTCCTCACACAGTAACAAAACCAATAACCTTAATTCTAGCAAATCATATTTCATGTCAATATCGTCAATATGCACCTCGCTGCTATTGCTCGTGTCCGTAGCGACAACCCCAGCAGTGGCTCAAATCGATATCCAGCAAGCAGCCATTCCTCAAATATCCAACTCACTAGGCAATATGGGCGTTGTTGGCCGTTATGATGGCATTTCTAAATACCAATATGTCGGTCAAACCTTGGAACAGGTTCAAAATAATACCTTTTATGATTCCATCGTGGCTCAAGTCGATGGCCAATATTATACTTCACTCAACACTTCGAATGGATTAGTACATTCTTCCTGCCAAATTGATGATACGCTTTTCTTATACGGAAACTTTACACAGTTTGGCTCTGCTTCTACGCCACAGGGCCTTGCCCAATACAACATGAGCGACCTTTCACTTTCAGTACTAAATGCTTCCGAATTATTTGGCAGCGAAGGTTCGATATCTACGCTTTATTGCCATGAACCAGCAAAACAACTTTTTGTTGGTGGTAACTTTTTCTACAGAAATTCGTCGGGTGTTGCTGTGTACGATCTTTCAACTAGCTCATGGGACATTCCAGCGTTTGGTGGCTTCCCTAATGGCAGCACAATCAATGCTATTGTTGCCACCAATAGTTCTTCTGCAAACTCATCCATTGTTTTTGGAGGTAAATTCTCTGGCCTGGCAAATGAGTTATTAGTCTCAAACAGCTCACTATTAGATCCAGATGCTGTGGAGACCCAGCACATTAGTTTCAGCTCAGCATCAATATATTCAGAAGGTTCAGCAGCCGATTCGGATCCTCGCTCAATTATCTGCCCGTCCGGATCTTCTTCAAACTGGGCAATGTCTGAAAATCGTGCTGGCTCTTGGACTTCCCAGTGGCCAATTTACGTCAACCCAACTTCTATCCGTTTGTATAATTTGGATGACGAAAACAACGGTGTCAGCATTTTCAGAGTTTTGTCATATCCTTCCAATGGTATTATGAACCTTACTT
>JAJLVH010000356.1:0-10263 GCA_030570155.1 Magnusiomyces magnusii
CTTGATTCTCTTTCTAAAAAGTCAGCAAACATGCTCATAAAACCACCTCCACTGGTTCCACTGTCAAGTAAACCAGCTCTTGGCGAAGACATAGAATTTGAACCATGAGGACCACTAGCCGACACAGGTGTTGAAGGTGTTGACGGGATGGCACTCGAAGACCCAGCATTGTTGTTGTTGCTTGTTCCTGGTCGACACAATCCAGCCTGTGACTTTTGATCTTCGTCCCAACCCAAGTAATTGGCGATCAATTGCAAAATTTCAAAACGTTTAGTATCTGCACGTGGAAGTGTGACAAACGAAAGAAGCATGTTGGTAATAAGTTGACGATCAACTGTATCACCCTGTGAATTTTCTTTAATCACACGAAGAGCTTTTGTCAAATGTTCATTTAAGGTTACAGCTTCATGTCGCAACTTGCCAATTTGAAGTTGTCGTTCCTTGAGTTGTGAATGAAGTTTGGATACAGTTTGTTGTGCAGCCGTCAATGTCTCAACTTCTTTCTTTGTAGCTTCCAATTCGTTATCTTTGCTCATGATATCATCATTCAAATCAGCAACTTGTTGTTCTAGTGATTCAATTTTCTGAGTCTTGACCTTTTTGTAGTCTGAAAAATCGGCTTCGAGTCTGGAATGCTTTGAAATTGCAGAATCTCGTTCTTTACGGTATCTCTCTGCATAACCGGTTTGGATTTTTATTTGCTCTTCAAGATCCTGGACTTTAACTGAAAGGTTTGATCGCAAAGCCTTTTCATCAGTCAAAGCAGAACTCAGGCTTTGAGAAAGATTTTCTGCAACATCCAACTTATCATTCAGATTGCGTAATTCTCGTTTAGTTTGATCGTGATCATTTTCCCATTTATCTATTGCCTTTTCATAATCTGATCGTAATGCAGAAAGTTCTCTAGACAATGTGTCGGCTTCTTTGTTGGATTTGATGATCTCTTTTTTGAGCATTTCAACCGAGTCATTAAGCTTCTTTTTCTCAGTTTCTAATGCTGAAACCTTGGCTTCTGATTGCTTCAATTCTTCTGCATCTCGTTTCAATTTATCGGCTACACTTGTTTTGATGAGGCGTACTTTTTCTGAAAGATCTTTGTATTGTTCGTGGTACTTATCACGTTCTTGATGTACATCTTTAAGTTCTGTTTGCAACTCGCTGACCTTTTTGTTCAATTCTTCTTCAACATTCTTTGATGACTGTGGCGACTCAACAGTAGTTTGAGATTCCTTGAGTTGGTCTTTTATTTTATTGAGTTCCAAAATAGCCATATCAAGCTCTGATTGTAATTTTTGATTGTTGGCCTTGTGCGTTTCAATATCTGTATTGATTTTAGTGTTTTGTTCTTGCTCCTCTTGAGCATTTCGTTGTTTCTGTTCAGCCTGCTCTTCTAGTTGCTTTTTCAAGCTTTCAATCTCTTGTTGGGCATTTTTTAACTTTTCTGTATCGTCTGTATCGTCCTTCTGTTGAATGGGTGTTGAAGAAGTTGAACCATTAGACAATGTCTCGTCCTTTTGCAACCCTTCTGATGGTATACTTTTTTCTTCTTCTTTTTCTTCTTTTTCTTCTTTTTCTTCTTTTTCTTCTTTTTCTTCTTTGCTTTCTGTAGTTTCTATCAAAGTAGTTACGTCTGTATTGGTATCTTCTGAATTGGATGTTTTGGCATCGGGTGAGGTCTCTGCATCATTCTGGTGAACTAATTCTTTTGTTATGGTTTCTGTAGGCTTTGCCATACCATTTTGTTTGACACCTGAACCACCTTTTTTGTTGTTCTTTTTCCCCATCGGCAGCGTTCTTTAATACAAAAGATAATAATAATAGTATCAAACAAATAAAACTATAAGTTTTCTATTTTTGATAAAGTATCAAAGTGTTGGACAAACTGACAAACAAAACGAACTCAGCTTTCTTAAAAACAGAAAACTTGTTAAAAGCCAGCAGGACTAGGTGTCATTTAAAAAGAAACACTTACATACAAGCAACGCAGTTTTGTGTTTGAGTTTCCAGCACCTTTTCAGATACATACATAATGCGGCAACATATATTTCATTACACGTGATACTGGCACGGACATAAATACAGTTACCCGGCTCCGAGCAGGTTTCTAAACAAACAAAAATCAAGAATTTTAAAGATTTTAACATGGATCAATCAAAAAATCAACATTCACTTGAATTGATTGCCAGATTTCGGTTCGAAAGACTTGTTTGTTGTTTCAATATGGCAAAGAATCTTTTGAGTTTTTTTGGTACAAAGGTATAGTTATATTGAAAAATATTTTTTTTCATCTGATAGTTGGACAAAAGTAAACAATCAGAAATTCATAGATCTATGAGTCCAGGAATTTAGACAAGACTGAATAGCTTGAAGACTTTATTAAGATAAGAATATAAATAAAAACTACAGAATTGGACCATCATGTCAATTAGCTATTATATCAAAGTTTTTCAAAAAGCATTGAATACTAACATTTATCATAGCCTAAAAACGGCGATACCTCAAAGGATGCTAAACCAGTTACCCAACCGTTGACAAAAACTGAAAAGTCAAGCACCAAAAAAGAGCATAATCCGGAGGCCAAACCGGCAACTACAAAAAAAGCTGAATCAGCATCAAAATCTTCTGTTAAACCTGGAAAACGTCGAATTGAAGGTAATATAAGAGTCGTCTATGTACTAAATGTTGCAATTTACTAACAACAGTTGATAGATTCTGAAGATGAAGCTCCAGTTGTGACGAGACGTTCTAGGTATGTTGAATGAACCATTTTTCCAATTATTGATTTTATTCGTTGACTTTAATTTGTCTAACATTGTTTTTTTAATGTTTATAGACGCAATGCTAAAAAAATCAAACAAGATGATTCTGAAGAAGAAGAAGAAGAAAAAGAAGAAGAAGAGAAATCTCGCCATTTTTCATCCAGATCAAACGCAACTCCTAAACGGATTTCAACAAGATCTTCCACAAGAAAACAAAATTATGTTGAAAGTGAGGATGAAGACGCTGTAATTCCAATTGAAGAGGATAGTGAAGATGAGTATGTTGACAAAAACGAACAAAAAGAATCACAAGATCTTGATTCAGATTTCAGTGACATTGATATCCAGGATTTTGACGATATTGTTTCATTAACTCCACCTACTAAAAAATCAATACCCACTTCAGCAACCACTCAGGATAAAACTCCTGTTAAAAGTAAGCAGCCTGCTTCAAAACCAGTATCAAAAAATATCCCAAAAAAGATCGCCCCTCCCGCTCCGAGACCAAAGTATGTTGCACCTCCTTCTGGATCTGTGAAATCTGTTGAGCAAGTTCTTGCTGGAATTCCTGATGCTATGCTTCCTGAAGTTGACGCTGACGCAAAGTTCAATTTCAAAGATTTCATGGGTCGTGGCGGAGAAAATGCTTCTTCCAGTATGTCGCAAGATATTGTTGTTCCTATAGCTCGCGACGACTGTTTAGCTGGCATGAAAATCATTTTTACTGGTGTGCTACCTCACTTGTCTCGCGACGATTCTGCCAACATTGCTAAACGATATGGCGCTGAGGTTATGAAATCTTTGTCTAGAAAAACTACATTGGCTGTCATTGGAGCTGATGCAGGTCCGGCCAAAATCAAAAAGATCAAAGACCTTGGCACAAAGGTGATCGATGAAGATGGATTTTTACAATTGTTGCGAGATATGCCTGCTGCTGGCGGCTCAGGCGACTTGGCACAAAAGGCTATGCAAAAGAAGCAGGAAATGGAACAAAAGATTGAGGAAGAAACTCAAAGAATGGAACAAGAATTTGAAGAAAAGCAAAAGAAAATTCAAGGACAGAGTGCAATGGCTGCTTTAAATAATACATCAAAGTCCAAATCTGCTATAAAACTTGAGTCCGATGCTCCATCTCAATTTGTCGAAAGTGATCTCTGGACTACCAAATATGCACCTACCAATTTGACACAAATCATTGGTAATCCTGGTGCTGTTAAAAAACTTTCCAATTGGCTTTCTTCTTGGAAAAACAGCCAAAAATTCAAGTTCAAAAGACCTGGACCTGACGGAAGTGGAGGTTACAGGGCTGTTATTATTCACGGTCCACCTGGTATTGGTAAAACAACAGCTGCGCATTTAATTGCTAAAATGCAAGGTTTTGACGTTCTTGAAAACAATGCATCAGATACCAGATCTAAATCCTTACTTAGCGAAAAAGTTACTTCTACAATCAAAAATACTTCGTTAAATGGTTACTTTGCGGGAGAAGGTAAAACAGCTGAAAAGAGCAAAAAGAACTTGGTTCTCATTATGGACGAAGTCGATGGTATGTCCGGAGGTGATCGAGGTGGTGTTGGCCAAATGGCTGCTTTATGTCGAGAAACATCTATTCCTATCATTCTTATTTGTAATGATAGATCGTTACCCAAAATGCGGCCATTTGACAAGGTTGCTTTCGAAATTCCATTTAGACGACCAGACGCCAATGCTGCTCGACTTAGAATCATGAGTATTGCTCGTCATGAAAATTTGAATTTGGATCCTGGTGTTGTTGATCAATTGATTGCTTCTACACATGCCGATATTCGTCAAATTCTTAATATTTTGTCAACCTTTGCAAGAACCCGTGATAGTATGGGAAGTTCTGAAAGTGCAACAATCGGAAAAGCTTGGGAAAAGCATACTGTATTGAAACCATTTGACATTGTGGGACGATTGTTGAGCGGTGCTACATTTGCACCAAGTTCAAGAATGACGTTAAACGACAAAATTGATTTGTACTTTCATGACCATGATTTCACGCCGTTGATGGTTCAAGAAAATTATTTAAATACCATGCCTTCTAAATCAGGTAACAACAAAAAAAAACACCTTGAACTTGTTTTGAAGGCTGCTGAATCTATAGCTGATGGCGATCTCGTGGATGCTAGAATTCATTCTTCTGATCAGCAATGGGGTTTGATGCCTTTACATGGTGTCATGTCGTCAGTTAGACCAGCTTCTTTCATTGCTGGACAGGCCAAAGGACGGTACAACTTCACATCGTATTTGGGAAACAACTCTAAGCGAGGAAAATATGATCGATTGCTTCAGGAATTACACTCGCACATGCAGCTTGAGATTTCAGGAAATAAATCAGAAGTACGAGAAGATTATTTGATTATGTTGGTTTCAAATCTGTTGCTCCCTCTTGTCAAACGCCAAGCAGATGGAATCCCAGATGTGATTGATTTCATGGATAGTTATTATCTTACTAGAGAAGACTGGGATGTCGTTATGGAACTGAGTGTGGCACCTCCAGGCATGAAAAGGGTTGAAGATATTGTGAAATCGATCCCTACAGCAGTCAAATCTTCGTTTACTCGAAAGTACAATGCCAGTTCTCATCCTGTACCTTTTATGAAATCTGCAGCTGCATTAAAGGCCGCACCCAGTGCCGCAGCTGTTATTCCAGATATAGCAGAGACACTTGGTGAAGAAGTCAAAGAAGAAGAAGAGGATCAAAAGCAGGATGACGATGATGATATTACCAAGGACAAATATATCAAAGTTGCGAAGCCTAAAAAAAAGGCAGCTGCAAAAGGTAGTGCGGCCAAAGCAAAAGGTGCAACAAAAGCGAAAGGCGGAAGAAAGACAGCTAAAAAGTAAAACATAATGGCTTCATTTTGTATCATTTTTGTAAAAGTAATAACAATAAGTATAATTATTAAATGCTAATAAATAAATAAGAATATTTAACAAAAATCATTTTGGTTTATATCTTCTACTTTTGACTTCGATTTCTCTTGACCACTCATCGATTTCCTTTGTAAGAACCTCCAAATCAGACACATATTGATATATATCATCAACAGCTTGAATACAATCTGTAATTTCTTTGTTAGAAGCCTGTATTTTTGCGGAATCTGATTCTAAAGCTTTCCGCGTAGATTCGGTGAGAGCTGAGTAACGAGAACTAGCCGTCCAATTATTGCGTTCCAACACATCTAACGAAACACCCGTGAGATCACTTTCAGATTCAACCAGTCGCGTTAACGAAGCGTGGGCGTTTGCAATTGCGACTTCTGGTGCCGGGACATTTGAAGAAGAGAATGGAGGCTGATGCTGAGAATTTTTATTTTGCTGTGGAATATTGAGATCTGGAGTAGATTTTTTCGAAAACAAGTACATTTTTTATATGTGTATGTGCACGAATCCCAAGTTGGTGATAATGACGAATGAAGGTTTTGTACCAGCCACACAAACAACTCGATCTGTGCTTGCCACCTGTAACGTCAAAATCGAGCATCGTTTTTTTTTTCTTCCAACAAACCCTGCTTTGAAACTTTTTTTTCAGCAAAAAATATTTATACAGAAACTTTTTTTCTTTCTTTTTGAACTCAAACATTGTGTTTATTTAGACTTGATTTTCGATCCTTAAACGTCTTTTGTTCTTTTGCGGGCTTTTTTGCAGTTGTTGACCAATTGTTACATGCATCTATAACTATATTATAATCAACATATATATATTATGTGTACTTTTTTTTTTGAATTTATATATACACATCTATTCCCATTACCAGCACCATCAAAACTTGCATCTAAATCATCACCATGAATCCAACTCCTGCAAACATTTATCAGTTTCCTGGATCTACTCATTCTTCTGCGAACCGTCCAAAACTTTCATTGCCAAGTGGAGTGTTTTCGGTCTCTACTGATTCAACTGCTAACAGTGCATCCAACTCTGCAAACTTTGTTGCAAAGGCACTCAATACCGATCTCACAAACATCATTTCCAATACTTCTGGTACCTCTTCTTCGCGCTTACAAAAACCAGTTCTTAAGCTTGCTCAGCCAAATCGAAACCCTCAGCCCGAGTTTCACGAATCTGGCCAGCCTTTGTCAAGAATAACCCAAGCTCCAACACCTTATTATGACGACGGTAACAATCCTAGTGCCTTGTCTAACTTTGGATCTTTGCCTGCACAACAGAACCATGAATTTGTTACGCCTAGTTACCTGCCTCCTCACCAGCTTGAAAAAAATACAAATTCTTCAAGCAACTTAACTTCTCAAATAGTGGCTCCCAGTAATAGCGGCATGAATCGACCAGTACTTTCTCTTTCTACACCAAATCCAGTACAATCTGCATTTTCAAACAACAACACTCAACCGTCAATCTCTGTTTCAAGTGTAAGTTCTCCTTCTTCTCACAAGGCAAGTTCAAGTATTAGTTCCAAGCCAGCATTGTCACCTCTTTCGGATCATGGGGGCCAGGAAGGCACTGTTACAGCCAAATCACCCATTAGTAGTATTTCCAGCAATTCGACTGGAAACAGTCATGCTGAACCTTCTGCTCTTTCCATGTCTATACCTGTTTCACAAGCATCTTTATCAAACATTATACCCCCTGCGAATGTAATATCTCAACCCGGCATATCGCCAGTGCCAAGTATTATACCCCCTCCAAGCAATGCTCCGCCAATAAGCTCTACACAAAGCAATCTCAACAATTTGGCATCTCCACTTCCACCGTTTCCGTTTCCAACAAAAAAGTCTCCATCTAAACCCATTTTGTCGGCTTTGTCCATTCCCGCAAATTCCATTGTACAGCAGAAAAGCTATGTTCTCGACCCTGTTCCCTTTTTGAGTACATCTCAAGCAGGAAATCCGGCTTCAACTACTCCCCTATCGCTTCACTCTGATGACAGTGCATATAGCTCGTCTGAAAGATCTGAATTTCAAAGCGGTACATTGCTAGAACCTGCTTCTACAGGATCTTCAAATCACACACTTTCAGCATTCTCGGTGAACACACCTCTTTCAAGACCCTCAACGTCCCCAGCCTCTAGTTTGGTTGCCGAAGGCCCATATATAGAAGCTGGAGATGGCGGTTTCCGCACCGATTCTACAATTGTTCCGCCAAAATCATCCACTTCTGCTCATCCCAGCTGCAGCATAGGAAACATTGCATCGGTTGGAAACATTGGCACAATTGGAGGCCCAGGAAGCGTCACCACTCCTAGCAAAGTATCATTGAACACAAACCTGATTCCCCAATCAGGGGTTATTAACAGCTCATGTGACCTGGATACAAATACGTTAACGAAAAACCTGTCGACTATGAACATTGACGACTACAGCCACGTTCAGCAAGAGCAGAGTTCCAGCTACACGTCTTCATCTAACTACGGTTCGCAGACCGAGTACTACAGTACTGAGACTTCCCAGGAAACCACATCCCAGGTATACGGATCTCTCAATAGCCAATCAATTGAAACTACATCTACATTTACATCTTCATATTCTTCCGCACCAAAGCTCAGGCCGTCAAACTACGAAAAGTATGCAGACCTTGATGTCCAGAATCTTGATGAAGAAGGATGGCGTTCTGTAGCTGCGGCCGGGGACATTGAAGAGCTTGGAAAACTTGGTGAGGGTGCTGGCGGTTCTGTAACTAGATGTCGTTTACGTGGTCGCAACGGTAAAAATGGTCATGGTAGTGTGTTTGCATTGAAGGCCATCACAACCAATCCCAATCCTGAGGTCCAAAAACAAATTCTTCGTGAGTTACAGTTTAATCGATCATGCAATTCGGCACACATTGTCAAGTATTATGGTACCTTTTTGAGTGAAGAAACAGCCAGTATTTTTATTGCCATGGAGTATTGTGGAGGTGGTAGTTTAGAGGCCATTTATAAACGGGTCAAGGTTCGTGGAGGACGTATTGGCGAAAAGGTGCTTGGAAAAGTTGCAGAAGGTGTGCTTTCTGGATTATCATATCTCCATGAACGCCGAATCATCCACCGTGATATCAAGCCGCAAAACATTTTGTTGGACAGTGAGGGTCAAGTTAAGCTGTGTGACTTTGGCGTTAGTGGAGAAGTTGTTAATTCGTTGGCCACCACTTTTACAGGCACCAGTTACTACATGGCACCTGAACGAATCCAAGGCCAACCATACACGGTTACTTCAGATGTATGGTCGCTTGGCTTGACAATTATGGAAGTTGCGCAGCACCGGTTCCCGTTTTTGCCAGAGAACCACGAACCGTTGATGCCAATTGAGTTGCTGTCTATAATTGTTAATATGCCGGCACCCGAACTGAAGGATGAGCTAGAGGAAGGTATCAAGTGGTCGGAGTCGTTTCGCCATTTCTTGAAATCGTGTCTTGAAAAGGATCCAAAGAAGCGAGCATCGCCTCGTCAAATGTTGGGACATCCTTGGATTGTGGGACAACGTAATAAGACTGTGAAGATGGCCAAGTTTGTTAGAGAATGCTGGTCTTGAACAAACAATCAACGATGAATATGAAAAGTAAATAAAAACATATATATATATTTAAATACAAATTGTATAGCAAACAGTATCTAGACGTTTATTAGATCAATTGACCAGATGGTTTACAACGCACTCGTCACAAACCTCGATCTTTTGGTTGGAGCTGAAGAATCGAAATGGCGCCCAAGACCTCCAGTCCGGGTAACTTCTGAATGTTCAGATCATCACTTTTTCATGTGACTTTTGCTGTCCAAACACGGCACAATTTCCAGCCAACCACAGCACAGTGTTTACAGTCCCGTGACCCGGTTTTTGCGCCACTGGCCAGTTTTTTTGTATTTTGCTGTCGTCCGTTTTATTTCGTGGGTTGAAAAATTTATTTCACATATTCTATTGAAGATTTCACTCTAAACCATCACACACTGTATTAATCAACTAGTCAATTAATATCGATAAAAACAAAAATGTTGAGAAATATCTTTCGTTCTTCTGTTGCTCCTATGAGAGTCATGACTGCTCCTGTTCGTTCTGTTACCAGACAATCAACTATTTCTTCAGTCCGATTCTATTCTGAAGCTCCCAAGAAGGAAGAAGGAGAGGCCGCTAAGGAAGCTGGTGAAGAGGCTTCTCACCCATTACAAAGGGAACTTGACGACTGCAAGGCCAAGTTGGACGAAAAGGATCAGCAGTTGGTTGGATTCAAGGACAAGTACCTCCGCAGCGTTGCCGATTTCCAAAACCTTCAAACCAGAACCGCTAAAGAAGTTGCTGACGCCAAGAGCTACGCGTTACGCAAATTTGCTAAAGATCTTCTTGAAAGCGTTGACAACTTTGATCGTGCCTTGAGCGTTGTTGATGCCGATAAGCGATCAGATCCTGTTGAACACAAAGAACTCATTGATCTCTATGAAGGTATCAAAATGACTCAGAATATTTTCGAAAAGACTCTTGCTAAGCACGGCATCACTAAAGTTAACCCAATGGGCGAAAAGTTTGATCCCAATGTTCACGAAGCTCTTTT
>JAJLVH010000357.1:0-10241 GCA_030570155.1 Magnusiomyces magnusii
TTAAAAAAAAAAAAAAAAAAAAAAAATGAATACGATCATGTGACTTTCACACGATAACTTTTTTATTATTATTTGTGTTACGGTGAACAATTTTCATTGGACAAAAATGAATCTAAATATTAACAATTTTTTTTTTTTTTTTTTTTCAAACCGTTCCATGATAATAATCATAATCGTCAGGATATGCAATAGTTAAATAACCATCAGGATCCAATTCCTCGTCATCACCAGTATTTCTATTGTCATCGCTATCGTCACTGCTGTCATGACTTGTAATGTAATCGCCAAACTCGCCATTTTTTGAGCGTAGCGATAACGACTTTAGTGGTTTGAGACAACTTGACATGACACTCGAGACTTTAGGAAACGGTTTCAAATGCTTTTTTTCTTTGTTTTCTTTGTTTTCTTTTTTGACGTTTCCAGATCCGCTTTTATAATCGGCTTCAGGCTCTCTTAGAATCAAATAATCTCGTTCCACGTTGATTTCTTTTTCTTTCTGGAAATCTTTACTTTTATAGTTCTTGTCACTCGACTCACCCCCAAAAGTCGGACCCGCCCACGGCCCCTTTTCGCCTTTTCGCGGAACATGTGGCGCATAATGTGCGTACGTTTTTGGCGATATCAAGTACTGCTTGTTTGGATCCGAAATCGAAGACACTGCCCTGACTTTGTTGTTTAACTTCTCTTGTTCTTTTTTCTGTTTCTTTTTTTGCTCTTTTTCCTGCTTTTCTGTGTACTTTTGTCGCTCTTCAGGTGTTGAACTCGTCAACGGGTACTCACAAGCCTCGAATAATTCAAGTTTTTTGGACTGTACAGAATTCTTTCTAGGCATTTTCGTATACTCTTTTATATTACTGTAACTATCATAATTTAAAATAATAAACACCGATTCCGTTTTCTTTAAATACTCTTTTTTCAAATCATCTTTGATACAAATCAAAACTAATCGATTAGTTAAATCACGTGCATCTCCAGACAAGACGTGTTTTGCAAGTTTTCGATGGCTCGTCTTCAATTAATCAAATCAAAATTCATTTTTATATATTTACAAGTCTAATAAATTATTTTTTTTTAATCCCAATAATATCCGTTTTCAATGAACCTAATCATGTAATCGTCAACACTATTGATTCCTTCATCCAAATCTTCGACTTCTTCATCATTGTCATCTTCCTCCTCATTCTCATCATCTTCCTCATTTTCGTCTTCGTCATTATTATCGTTGTCCTCGTCATGTCCTTCTTCGTTGTCTTCTGCTAATGATTGACTGCCTCGTTTACTGGCAAGTCGATCGTCAACTTCACTGGCTGGTGTTTGTGATCCATTGACAGACTCATTTTTCTCTCCATCGCCATTAGCATTAGTACCGCCATTAACTGTGTTATTGTTCTGTGCCCTTCTTTGAATTTCTCCAAAATCTTCAGCATCCAAATTATTCACTTCGCGCATCGCCAGTTTCGCAGCTTTAGCGTCTTCATCATCTTCAGCTTCTGCCAACACCTTTTCAATCTTTCGCAGTGACGTATCTTGAAACACAGTCTCATCTGCGTGTCCTCCAATACTGTCATCGCCAAGCATATCACGAACTGTCAGTTTGGTAAAGTAATCCGTAGTAAATTCACCTTCTTGAATAACCACATTGTCCAACATCTGTTTCTGTTGCGCTTTTCGCAAAATATTAGACTCAATCGTGAATTCAGACACTAACCGGTAAATATGAACATCTCGAGTTTGGCCAATTCGATGGCATCTATCTTGACATTGTTTGTCCATTGAAGGATTCCAGTCACTGTCATAAAAAATAACAGTATCTGCACCTGTCAAATTGATACCAAGACCACCAGACCGCGTTGACAAAATGAAAATTGGAATACGTGAATCTTGATTAAACCGCTCTGTCAAAATTTGTCGCTGTTCAATACGTGTCGCACCATCTAGTCGTAAATATCTGTACCCATGCAAATTCAAAAACTGTTCCAAAATGTCAAGCACTCTCGTCATTTGTGTGAAAATTAATGCTCGATGACCGTTTGAAATCAAATCATGTAACAAATCGGCAAGTCGTTGAAGTTTTCCACAATCAAATTGTAGTAACCGCTTGTCTGGAAATGCAATAGAAAGCTTGACTAATGCTCGATGAAACAAATCTTGTGATTGGATTTGTTGCAAATCTGATGACATTTCCAATTGATTATCTTGAAACTTTTGTCCGTTTTCATTAATGTTGCTGATATTGTTATTGATTCCTGAGTTTTTTTGATATGACAATTCAAGTTTGGACATTTCATCAAGCGCTTCAATAGCTTGTGGAGCAGGCATAATGCTTAAAAGTTCAGATACTTGAGGACCAAGTACTTGCTGTGCAAGATTTAAGCAAACAACTTTAGGTGTCACAAAAGCATAACGATCAATAATTTCAGAAATCGCTTCTTCACGTTCTTCGTAACTTAACTTCATTGACGAAATAATATCTGATTTATTCCAATCATAGCCTCGAGCGGGCGGAGGTTTGCTAACCATTGTAGAAAGCTTGTTAATCAAGTCTGTACCATACATTGGTGTACGTTCACATTTATAGTGACTTTGGTAAACTGTACTTTCAAGCTTGATAAGCTCATCTTGTTTTTCCAACAAATTCACATATTGTAAATGTCCATTAATCGATGACAAATCGCGGTTGGTATCAACAGCTGCTTTGGAGACTTCAGCTTCTTGATCTGTCAAAATCTCTTGAATCAATGGTTTTCTTGAATCGCCCCATTTACGTGTCGACATCGACTCATTTCGACTCACATTGAAATCGTTTTGTGTAAATTGGAGATTCAAAAAGTCCAAATTAGCTTGCTCTAAACTGGTTTCACTGATATCATCAACAAGTCGTTTACGAACAAGAAAATCTTTAATCTCGTAGTCTGCTGTAACTGATCGGTCAATTGCTAAAGATGTGACAATTGGTCTAACTTCAAACAAGTCAGGATGATTACACACTTTGCGTAATTGCATCAGACAATTGATGATACTCAAAAAGTTGCCAGATGCCAATGTTTCTCGAGTTTGTGCACGCGACATGAAATCATCATACAGAAACCGTTGACGTTTGGAAAGCTTACAGTAAACAACATGCTCATATTTAGCAGGCATTTGTTTTTCGACATCAGCTTTAAGACGACGCAGTAAATACGGTCTTAGGATTTGGTGTAACTTGGATATCGTCTCTTTAACTTCTTTATCAACATAATCTCCACCTTCCACCATTTTTTCAACAGGCCTTGAAAACCATTCTTGGAAATTTTGCAAGTCTGCAAAACCTTCTGGCATGGCTTGAGAAGACCGGCCAGATGGCATCAAAAAGTAGAGCAATGACCATAATTCCATCAAATTGTTTTGTAATGGCGTACCTGTAAGAAGTAATCGATGCTGAGTATTGAAATTTAATAAAGATTGCCAACGTTGAGACCGAAAGTTTTTGATATTATGAGCTTCATCTAAAATCATATAATGCCATTTTTTTCTTTTGAATGCGTTTTGGTCTTGCAACACAAGCTGGTATGATGTGATACAGACGTGCCAAGTATCTTCTTTATTCCAACCTTGTCGTTTTTGTTTTCGTTGTAATGGGTTTCCATAATATGTCAACACTTTAAAGCCTGGTGCAAATCGTTTGAATTCCATTTCCCAATTGAGCATTACTGAGGTTGGAACTACAATTAAATGAGGTCCCCAAACTTTTTTTTCACAAGCTAGGTATGAAATTAAAGCAATAGTTTGGATTGTTTTTCCTAACCCCATTTCGTCTGCAAGAATTCCGTTGGTGTTGTTGTTATAAAGCCCAGCTAGCCAATCAAGACCAAAATGTTGATATTCACGAAGTGAACCACGAAGAAGAAATGGAACAGGAGTTTTGACAATTTCAGTGCTGACAATAGGAGCTAATGAAGCGGACCGACTATTCTGACCTGAAACAGTAGCAACAGCAGTTGGCGAACTTTTTGTGTCGTTGTCTTCTTTGTCGTCATTATTATCATCTTCCTCTTCAATTTTTTCAAGATTGCCGTTTTCAATCTTTTCTTTTGATTCAACGTTTTCAATTGAACCATCTTCTTTAACAGGCCCTAAAAGAGCAGCAAGACCTGGGCCTGCTGGTTCAGATTCGGAATCATCAAAACTTGAATCTGAATCTTCTTCGCTATCCATAACAGTGCTATGATCAGAATCTGATAATTGTGATGAATTTATGTCGTCGATTTCGTTATTATTATTATTGTTATCATTATTGTCGTCGTTGTTGTTATCATTATTATTGTCACTTTTTTCATTACTTTCACTTTCATCACTTTCATCAGAATATTCAAAATTAAGACTAATGTCTGGCAATTTAGAATACTTTTCTTTCAATTGTTCAACTGTCAATTGACTATCTGGGGCATCATTGTAATCTTTTGAATCATTTGAATTGTTGGTATCGTTGGTATCTTTTGAACCATTTGAAATTAATTTTGAACCATTTGTCAATTCGACATCTGATTCACTTTCAGAGTTCGTATTCATATCTTCATCTTCATCGTTTTCATTAACTTTAATATCTTTAAATTCTTGATCATCTGAATCTTCTTCATTTTCATCTAAATCCTGATTTTCATTTTCATCTTCATTTTCATCTGAATCTTGGTTTTCACTATCATTCTCTTCTTCTGATCCAAAATATGAAGTATCATTATTTTCGTTAAAAAATTCCGATTGTGGCGTCTCAGATTTTAAATCATTGTTATTATTAGCAGTCGATGTTGATGTCGAGGTCACTCTTGCTTCCAATAATTGGGCTGATTGTTCCAAAATCCTATTCAATTGTTTTTTACCAGCTTGCCTTTGTTCATCTTTCAAAAGTTTGGCTCTCCGATGTTGAACAACCTTTTCTGCAATTTTCCACTTTTTCATAACTTCAAATGCAGTTTTTCGTGCGAGTTGTTTAACTCGCTTTTCCTCTAATTTGCGTCCTTTTTCTTCTGCATTGGATAACCTTTTAAAATATAAATCAACCATGCCTGCCATTTTTTTAGATTTGGAAACGTGGACCTTTCGTTCGTTAGACATTAATTTTGAAAAGAAAACGGCTTGGGTTACTAAATGGTCTTGAAAAGTTGCAGTGTTTTTTTGAAAAAGAGGATCTTCGTTTGATTTCCGAAGTGATGAAATGAGTGCTGCTGCAAAAGGTTTGTTTACTGATACTGATGAAGAAGAAGAAGGAAATGTCGTTGATGATGATGATGATGACGAGGTTGAAGTATTTCCAAGACCATGAAAATTCATTTCTTCCATGTATTTGAGATAAAGATCATACATTCCGTTTTGTTTAAGTTCATTAATGCGATCACGAAGATCAGCTTGTTCTTCAATATAGGATTGACATTCATCTTTTGAAATGTCGTCGTCTAAAGAAACAAAAGAGTTTAAAAAGTCATCTAAATTGTTGAACTT
Source organism: Magnusiomyces magnusii (assembly GCA_030570155.1). Lineage (NCBI taxonomy): Eukaryota > Fungi > Ascomycota > Dipodascomycetes > Dipodascales > Dipodascaceae > Magnusiomyces > Magnusiomyces magnusii. The sequence continues at coordinate 5,476 of JAJLVH010000357.1, forward strand.
AGGATGAACAATGTGACCAGGATGAGTTACTGTTGGATCAGGAAGAGAAAATTTAAATTTTATTCGAGGAATAATTGTGGTTTCGTCTTCATTTTCATTTTCATCATTGTTTTTATCTTCATTTTCTTCATCGGATTGAATATAATCGGAAATTTCAGGACTGTCAAGAAACAAAATTTCATCAAAATCGTCAGATTGAAAACCCTCAGAAGAATAATCCGAATCATCAACAATGATTAAATCATTTGAAGATTGGGAATCATGTTTATGTTTTAGTCGAGAAGAAGTACGTTTGGGAAGAGATTTTGAGCTTAGTTGATGACGTTTTTCTTTTAATTTTGGTTTTTCTTTTGATTTATCCTTTTCTTTTGGTTTATCCTTTACTTTTTCCAACTTTATTTGTTTTTCATTTAAATCTAAGTGAGGATGTGAAGGTAAAGAGCTAGTTAAAGCTTGAATAGAACCCAAAGCATTTAAAGCGTCTTTTTGTTGATGAAGACGACGACGAGTGGATCTAGAACCGTTTGAAATTTTAGAAAGTAAATCATATTTACTTGCACGGTAATTTTCAAAAACGCTACTTTGATCATTTTTGGCAATGGCTGGATCAAAAGATGCTAAAGAAACGAATTTTTCTAAATGGAATAAGAGACGAACATTGTCGTCGTGGCGATTATAAATGTCTTCAAGTAAAAGCTTTTTTGAATGGATTTTAGAGATTAAATCTAGTTGATGAGGAGAAAGGTCGGAAGGGGGTGGAGAGTTTGACGAGGTTGGAGGTGGAGAAGTTGGAGGGGGGGAATTTTCAGATTTTTCAGAGATTGTTGAAATGACGATAGGAGATTGAGGAATTGAAATGTCGGGAGAACAAGATTTAAGACGTTTAGAATCATGTTCATTATCGGAAATGTCAATAATTGAGCGGTCTAAATTGTTAATAATAAAAATAACGATGAATAAATGAAAATAAGCAAATAAATACCTCTTTTTAGACTTGATTCTAAGCCATTGAGTTCGCGTAACATTGATTGTTCAAGCTCATTCTCAGCAAGTGACGATTCTGAAGAAATGGAAGAAAGATCGTCGTCATCATCAGAGAATCCAAATGGATTCAAGTTTTTGTTTGTATTGTCATCGATATTAGTGTTGATATTGGTATTATTGTCATTTTCATCTTCACTTTGTGAACTGGACAAACGCGTTGAACTTTTGTCAACACTCGAACTTTGTAAAGAAGGCATTAAAATTTAAATAAATAAAAATTAAAAATAAATAATAAACGAAATTGTCATGTTTTTAAATGTTTTTATTTATTTGTAAAAATTACTGTGATTCAAATCTTAATTGCGAATGTGAATGTGAATGTGAAAGTTTGAGTGAATGGTGAAAGTCAGAGTCGTGGTGAAATGCAAAAAATCAATATTGAAGATTTTTCAAGTGGCGATTTTTAATTTTCGATTTTGAGAGGTCGGGTCCGGGTAACCCAAAAACGCACCACAGCCACCACTTGCCAATTTTCAACAACAACACGAATGTAGCAAAGTAAAGAAACCCAAAACACAGAGAAATCCTCCAGGGTTGTGGTTACCATTCTTGCCCGCATTCTGGCCAATCACATTTTCTTAAATTCAAACCAACCTTTTTTCAGCCAAAACCGCCAAAAATCTTTCTGATATCTTCAATACAAGAACCATCGTCATCACCCATTCCCGTCAACAACAGTCATTAAAAATGCTTTCTAGATTAAACTCGCCTCTGAAGTCTGTTCGCGGCTCTTCAATTCTTCGCGCCGCTTTGATTCAACAACGTGCTGCTTCTACAAACAACGATGAGCGATGTGTATGTTGATTCTTATTAGTCTTTTTATTTGTAATAGCCTTGGTATTAACAACTCAGAACAGATTGGCGATTACCCAAAAATCCCTTTTGAATGGTACCAACACCGTAAGCCAACTTTAAAGTACGAAGACCAGCAAAGTCGCCGTAACTTTAACGAGCCTCTTTATGAACGATACGATTACGTCGATGTTTGGTCTCCCGATAGATTTGACGAAGTCAGCAACTGGGTCGCTATCCGTAATAATCTCATTTTCTTTTCCGGTATCTTGGCCTTTTCTGGCTTCTGCTACTATTACTTGTATCCTGAACGTAAGGCTATTCCTCGTTCGTATCCCTATGGTGGTTTGTATAAAGCTCTTGGTGCTGCTGAAGATGATAAAGAAGTCTACCAAGCTAATGTCGATGAAGGTAACTGATCTTCTTTTTCAAATCAAATTAATTGACTACCCTAGTGTTATATTGTGCATTTCAAATAAATAAATATAAAAAAAAAATCGTTTTAATATTGATACATAAAAACAAAACAAATACAAATAACTAATATAAACAAGAAACAAGTATAAATTTATTGAGCATACACTCCATGATACCCTTTTGAGTCACCTTCAATTCTATCTAACCGTCCATCTCTTGCTGCCAAATACAACTCATTCAGTCTTGCTACCAAAACCGGTTCGGATGGATCTTGACCTCCTACTTTATCAATTAATGTACCCGAATTGGCGCCAATTCCTGTCCCAACTTGTGGTGGTAATCCGTGTAACTGTATTAAACTTTTGTTTTTTTCAATTTCACTTGTGTTTTCATTTTCAATTGAATCAACCGAATTTAATGAAGTAACCAAAGGATGAGCATGTACCATCTGCGTATCAATAGCCCCAAACGGTCCAACTGTTTGTTGACCTGGAATTGTCATTTGTGGATAAACCGGTCCTAATGTGTTTGCAATGTATGGTCCTCCCAACAAATGGTTTGGTATTTTATGAACTTGAGTTGAGTGTTTCAAATTTTCATCCATATTCAAACTCATATTGACTCCTAATGGGTTTAATGACGATGTAGCAATTTCAATGTTTTTTAAACTATTAACATTGTTACCAGTATTGGAGTTATTTGATCTCCCCCATGACAACCTAATACGAGAATTTCCAATTGGGTATCCTTGCATTTTGGTGATTGCAGCTTCAGCTGATGATCTTTGGACATATTGAACAAACCCACATCCTTTACCTGTTGGTATTTTGACGTATGTGATATCTCCAAATCCTGCAAAATAACGTCTCAATTCGTCTTCACTAACTGATGACGAAAGCCCTCCCACAAAAACTGTTGTATTGTTTGGGTCAGTGAATTGGTTAACCGGTTGTGAAGAAATTGGTGGTATAGTATTAACATTAACGTTATTATTAATAACATTGTTAACATTACTAATGTTATTAATGATTGATTGGGAAATCAACACTTCAGTTGGAATCGAAGTTTGAGAATTCATAATGTCATTATTGTTAATCAATTTCGATTTAGGAGTAGCAGTTGAAATTCTAATTGGACGAGAACCGCAAAGATACCCTTGCATTTCAGTTAAAGCTCGTTGCATATCTGCTTCATCCGAAAATCTAACAAATCCATATCCTCTTGACGCATTGGTTTGGGGATCTGTCATGATTTTGGCTGATTTACATGATGGATATCTGTATTGAAATAATTGAAGTAACTGAAATTCAGTCACTTCAGATGCCAAATCACCAACAAAAATCGAAAACTCAGGCGATTTCTCCTTGTTAGCCATACTGTTAATATTGTTAGTATTAACGCTGGTATTGCTATTAGTCAAGTTATCAGATGAACCTCCGCCCGATGCCCAATTGAGCTTAAAGAACCGGTTAGAGTTTGGCATCTGTTGGCCATTAAGTGTCAATGCTTTAGAAGCGGCTGCCACAGACGCAAACTCCACAAAGCAATAGCCCGCAAGTGCTCCGGTGAACTTATCGCGAATCAGCTTCACGTTGACCGATTCTCCAAACGCTGTCCATATGTTCTTGATGGCTGCTTCGTCAATCCATGCATCTAATTCTCCCATCCAAAGGGTTTTCTTGGAGGCATCTTCAAACGATTGGTTTTGATTGTAGTTTTGGTTTTGGTTATAATTTTGGTTATAGTTTTGATTATAACTCTGGTTTTGGTTATAATTGTTATAGTTATAACTCTGGTAGTTTTGGTCTGTCGATGGGTTTTGATGAAACATTTTGAAATATTTCAATTTTGATTCTTTAAAAAAAAAAAGAAATTGAAATTGAAACTGAAAAAAATTTGCTTTTGCTTGACTTGTTATCATATCACGTGAGATTGGTGATCTGAACTCTTAATCTACTTGCATGTTTCACGTTCGAATCCAAGCAAACGCGACTATTAATTCAAGAGCATTTAATCATCCATTTACATGTATTCTTGTTTCTTGTTCTTTTTTATTGTTGTTATTGTTGTGATTTTTGTTATTGTTGGTTTGATTTTTCTTCCTCAATTCCAAAAAAACACCTTAAAACTGTTTGTTTTTTCGTTTTGTGTGGTTGAAACTGGTGTCGACAAGGGTTCTTTTGTTGTATGCATTTCGTATGAATTATTTACAATTATAAATATTTCACCGTTTCCTTTTTTTTATTTTTATTTATTTGCTACTTGTTTGGAGTTTTTAGTCTTTGACGGGAATTTCGATAAATAAAAAATGTCTTCAAGTTGTACAGGATTCCAAAAAACTTCGTCTGGAAAACTGTTTTCTAAAGATCACGAATCCATATTTGCAATGCTGATACTGTCATTGCCTTTATCACCAACACATCTTTGTTCTTTATCAACCAATTCCAGCAAAAACAAGAAATCAAAAATCTTTTCTTCAAATAAAAAGTCGTCGCCTTATTCTTTCACGTTGT
>JAJLVH010000358.1:0-10221 GCA_030570155.1 Magnusiomyces magnusii
AAAGCCATCTACAAGCACTCGACCAAAACGATCTACTCGAATGACCAAATCACAGTCAAAAGCAAAAACTGCAGCTGTTCCAAAAAGAAGGAGTACGAGAAGAAAATGATATCATTGGGTTTACATATTATATTTATTATTTTTTAAATACAACAAATTATTGAAAAGCTTTGAAATCACAAAACGAATCACGATTTTACATTTTTTTCTTTCTGCTAGGTCTTGCATTCTTTTCTTTTCGCTTTTGCTTAAGGTCTCTAGCTTTACGAATGTCGTCAGCAATTTGGATTTCAGACTTGGCACCAAAGATTGGTTGTTTGCCTTTAACGTGAAGGCCACTTTCAACAGCAGATTTGACACGCTTTCTTTGCTTATGGTAATCATCTCTAGCCTTGTCGGCACGCTTAGGTGCCTGTGTCATGTTATGTTTGTAAACTGGAAGACCATTTGCGTTTGTAGCAATGTTTCTACCGGTTCCTTTAAATGTAGCATTGGAATTATCTGTTTCCATGGAACCAGCACGAAGGATATCGGCCTTGTGTGTTTGTCTCCAAGTATCAAAGCGTCCAGATCGGTATGAAGCAGGAATTTTTGCACCATTCTCACCACGAATATACTTCAAGCTCTTACCATCAACAGACGTACTACCAGCATTGATGTATTTACCACGCTTTTTGTCCCACTGCATACCCTGCTTTTGATGAAAATCTTTACCTTCTTCGACCAAATCAAACGTAGCAGCACGAGCAGCATCACCAAAGAATTTTCCGTTTCCTAAGCTATAAGCACGATCTTCAGCAGCAGATGCAGATGCATAATGTGATAGATAAAAGTTTGGATCCTTGTAATCTTTTTTAGGCTTGGATTTTTCGGATGATCCAAATGCAGCATCCAACTCTTTTTCAGATAATGACTTGTTTTTAGATTTACCTTTCTTGCCGTTTTTCTCAGAAGGCTCGTCAGATTTGCCAAATATTTCTGCATCCATACCATGAACCAAACCAGCTTCTTTTTCTTTGCGTTGGATTTCTCGACGTTCCTTAGCACGTAGTTGAACTGGCGCAATTTGTGATCTTCGACGAGCCATCAATTCCGCTGTGCTGCCAAATTGTGTCTTTTTGAATTCGAAAACAGTATCCTTTACTCTTCTATTTGAAAGTTTCTTTAAAAAGTTCTCCTTTTCTAATTCTGCTGTGCCTTGACCAAATAGTGGATGTCGAGCATCCCAATCTCCGAGCGACAAAACTTCTTTGGTTCGCTTTGAACTTTCTTGAGAAGCGTTACCACGAGATTTTAAGTACTTTTCTTCACCGCGAATTGAAACGTCGCGAAGTAATCCTAATTCATAGTTTCTTTTAAGGATCATATCAACCTCTTCCAAATTCTGCTCCAAACCATCTCGAGGAAACGATCCAATAGTGAGACGCTCAGTATAATTAATTCTTGCACCTGGAACTACTTCCTTAGACAAAAGAAGTTTTCTGCCCAAGAAAAGTTCAAGATCTAACAAGTAAGGAATATCATTTTCACGAATCAAGGTATAAGCCCAACCACGGCGACCAGCTCTTGCAGTACGACCAATTCTATGAACAAATACTTTAGGACTGGATGGAATACAGTAGTTGATAACATTTGCCAAAACAGGGATATCGATACCACGAGCAGCGACATCAGTAACTACCAAAATGGTTGTTTTTCCTGTACTGAAGCGATAAAGCTGCTGTTTTCTGGCCATTTGATCTAAACTACCATAAATATAAGACACTGCATAGCCAAGTTGTTTCAAAAGTTCGGCGATGTATTCGACGTGATATTTGGTTGGAACGAAAACAATGGTCGAGTGAGGAGATGGTAATTCGTGTTTTAAAATGGGTTTTCTGTCCAATCTTTTTCGCTTACCGTTTTTGTTGGAATTATTGTCGTCTTCTTCATCGTCATCATTAGCAAGGTAATCAAGTTGTTCTTGGTTTGCTGTTGGCATTTTAATCACAGAATTCAAAATGTATGCTAAAGCAGCTTCTTGTTCACCGTTCTTAATTGCAAAGTAAGCCATTTCTAATTCGTCAGAAATTTTTGACTCAGCATCAAGACGAACCAGAACAGGATCTTGAAGACCAGCTTTAGCAAATTCAACAAGTGATTTGGGTAATGTAGCAGAAAAGAGAAGTGTTTGGCGAGATGTTGAAAGTGAGGCCAAAATTTCGTTAAGTTGTTCAGCAAAACCGAGTTCGAAAAGTCTATCAGCTTCGTCAAAAACAATATATTCAATGGTTCGAAGATCCAACTGCATTTCGACTTTTAAATGCAAAAATCTACCAGGCGTCGCAATAATGATGTCTGGATTACCCATAATCATTCCAAACTGATCTTCCAAAGAATAACCACCAACAACCAAGACCGATCTGAGGTCAGTACCACGGGTAAAGTCATTTACAACCTTAAGTGTTTGTTCAGCCAATTCACGACTTGGAGAAAGAATAACAGCACGAGCACCAACCTTTGCAGAGTGAACCTTTAATCTCTCAATCATTGGTAAAACAAATGCAGCGGTTTTACCAGAACCAGTTCTTGCCATACCAACAACATCACGGCCTTCCAATACAAGAGGAATAGTTTTTCGTTGAATAGGAGTGGCCATCTTGAAACCTTTACGGGAAACATTTGCACAAATAGTCTTGGACAAACCCATTCCTCTAAACGAGTAAATACTTTTTTTCTTGGATCCACCAGCCATAGCACCAAGTTTTGAGAAAAAAGCGTCGTCATCGTCGTCTGCTTTCTTTCCACCTTTTTCATTGTCGCTATTCTCATCATCACTGGCTTCTAATGTGGGGAAACTGGTATCTGGCTTTCTTGAAGCAAACTTGTTTCTGGGCTTTTCTTCTTCTTCTTCGCTGCTATCTTCATCAGAAGAGCTGACAATTTCGTCTTGGTAAAAGTCATTTTCGTTTGAGGAATCTTCGCTTTCGCTACTGGAAGCGACCAGATCTAATCCAATAGACTTGGAAATATCAATTTCTTCTTCACTGTCAGACATTTTATATTTTTGGTGAAATGATAAAAAAAATCAAGTAAAACAGAATTTTAACTGAAGTTTTTGAAAAAAAAAAATAAGCAAGGCTGAAAAATTGAACAAATTTTTTTGCAAATGTTGTAATATATACTGTAATATACTATCATAGTGCGGCTGACCAACTATGGAATTTGTGTTTTTCAGTCAAATTTGGCCAAACCTATTTTATTAAATTAATTAATACCAAGATAATAAAATTGAGAATGTCAAGTGATAATTATGATATGGACCTTTCTAATTTTGGTTTGCCAACAAATTTTGGGCAACGCAGTTCAAATCATGATTCTTCTGACGGCGTAAAAGAAAGACTGAAAACCGCAGAAAGATCACAATACAAGCAATGGAAAGAAAAGCAAGCACAGCAGAGCTCTTCCGACAGTGATTCTTCAGATGACGAAGACGACGATGAATTTAATTTTGACGATGTGCCTATTTCTCATGAACTTTTCATACCAGGTGAACATACCCAAACTGTTTCGTCGATATCAATTGATCCTTTTGGGACTAGAATGCTGACCAGTTCATACGATACCAATTTGAATTTTTGGGATTTCAACAGTATGGACACATCCAATGTTGCACCATTTCGTACTATAACTCCACTGGAAACTATTCAACTTCGAAGCGCAAGTTTTTCTCCAGATGGCAGTAATGTTTTAGTGATACCTAGAAATAAGCAGCCTTTGGTTTATACAAGAAATGGAGAGAAACTTTTTGAATATGCGGCAGGTGATATGTATATTGTGGATATGAAAAAGACAAAAGGGCATACAGCTGAAATCACATCGGGAGCTTGGGAGCCCATCAGCAGTGACCCAAGGTTTGTGACGGCATCTAGTGATTCAACTATAAGAATATGGAATACTGAAAATTCAAGATCACAAAAAGAGGTTATCATTTTACGATCCAAAGGCGTAAGAGGCGAAAAAGTGAAGGTTACTACAGTTGCTTGGACAGATAGTATTTGTGGATCAAATTCACACACAATACTTGCTGGTTCTAATACAGGTTCAGTAACATTTTGGGATTTGAAGCAATCATTTACTCGACCATCTGGTTTTATTGAGTATGTCGATGCTTCTGGCGGCGATATTACAGCACTGGCAGTATTACCCTCTAAGCAGCAATTTGCTACACGTGGTACAGACAATTTCGTTAAACTTTGGGATACACGTAATTTAAAGTCACCTATACTTGCACGGGGTGGTTTGAAATCTACATCTGAAGAAGGTGGTGGTTTCGTTTTTGATCCTAGAGATGAATCATTGGGTGCTCATTTATTAGTAGGAACTGATGAAGGAAAGGTTCATATTTTAGATACTTCAGACTTGCAAACATTTACCACATTAGACGTTTACAATGACGTCAAAACCAGTGAAGGTAACGAGGGTATTTCTAGCTTGTGTTGGAGCAAAAAGTTAAATCAAATTGTGGCTGGTACCACTAATGGAGATATTAAGATTTTTTTTTCACCAGAAAACTCAATCAAAGGAGCGAATTTGATTTTTGAAAAGGTGCCAAAGCGTAAGCATATTGATGATAACAACAATTTGACAGTTAATATTAGTGCAGTTGGGTTGGAAGAGGGAATTAGAGATGACCAAGAAATTCAGCAAGTCCGAAGACGCCAGAAAAAGCTTCAGCAGCAGCGTGAACGAGAAGGCGAATCGGTTGTTGAAAGCACGGGTGAAATCCAACCTACGAAATTAGATGCATTACAGCATAAGAAAATGTTGGAGTTTAGCCAAAACCAGGCAGCCAAGAAAGAGTTTGTGCACAGGAATATGGGTGATGTCGTCAGTGAAGATTCTAGAGCAGAACTTTTGAAATACGCAAACGCATCTAAATCGAAGCGAACCATGGAAAATGCGGGTATATCTAGTGATACAAGTTTTAAAAAATCAAAGAATGAATAATAATGGCAGTTTGTTTTGTAATTAAAAAAAAAAAAAAAAATTATAAAGATAAATTTGTTTACATATCATGATAGATAGAGACTGAAATATAGTTGATAAATCTTTTATTGTCTAAAACCAAATTGAAATACATTACTCTTCAGGAATAACGTTTTCCAAAAATTTAAAGACATCTTCTATTTCAGTATTGCTTGCGGAATGAGCCAAGTTTTCATATTGATGCCATTCAAGTCTGGTTCTTCCAAGTTTGTTAACAAGAACATCTCTAGTCAATTTACCAGCTTCAAACTTAACTATTGGATCAGCAGTACCATGACCCAAAAAGATCGGAGTGTCTTTGTTGGCAGTAGTTTGGAGAGACACTATCTTGTCATGAAGAGGAAGGAAACCGGAAAGACCAACAACGGCTGCTAAAGTTGTGTCAGAAATCACGGATGTGGCTAAGGAGATTGCAGTGCCTTGAGAAAATCCGCCAATAACAATTCGGTTTGCTGGAACGCCATCTTCAATCTCTTCTTTAATGATTTGCTTGGATCTTTCGACAGAAGCAAGAATACCCTTTTCGTCTTGAAGACTGGCGTTGCCGATTTCTTTTACATCGAACCAACTTGGCATATTCATGCCATGGTTCAAAGTAACTGGTTGGTTTGGAGCAGCTGGAAATACAAACTTGACATGTTGAAGACGGTTCTGACGAAGAGCTTCTTCACCGAGAAAAGCCCATCCTGAAGGACTGTCACCAAGACCGTGAAGAAATATCACAGTTGCAGTGTGTGTGGTTTTCGCGGGTTGTCTAAGAGCTGGGTATGGCATTGTTGATTAGTTTTCAATGTTTGTGGGATTATAAATAGAGATTGGATCCAACTACAAAAAAGAATAAGACAGTAAAAATGCCATCGTAAACGCACGTCACGTGTATACACGGAATGGGTCGTGAATCGATTGTCTAAACTCTTTTATTCAACTGAAAATACTTTGAAAACGATATTAAGCATGTTTCTCTAGCTGATACTGTTTTATCACACATCCAATTTCCGATGTAGCTTCAAGCTACTAGATGGTTCAGCCGTGTGTAATAAACCGTTATTTTATCTGTTTAAGCCAAACTCAATTCATGATTTGTTATCCAATCTTCATAATTGACATATAATAATGTTATATAATTAATCAGATAAATTAAATAACTATATTATTACATTAAAAGAAATTACATAAGTGAAACTAAACAAAAAAAACGAATAATAAACATTAACAACAGCATCTAATAAGGATCTATACAAAAAAAAATAATGTGAAATGAGTTTGAATAGTATTGTTATCCAAAAAAACATAGATCACAATCTTTTTAAACTATCACAAACATTTAAAAAAAATGACAATAAGAATAAGTTAAAGAAGGAAACCAAAAAAAAAACAAAAAAAAACAATAAACAGAGAGAAAGAAGAAAAAAAGGCAAAATAAATCAAATATTCCACAGTACTAACGAATAGCACCAATTCCTTTTGTCGATTGCGTTCCTCCTGGAATGTGCTTCATTTCTTCAAATAACTCGGCTGGAGGTACGGTTTCAGCCATATCCACCTCCGATACTCGCGTATTGGCGGGCATATATCCCTCCTTGTACCGGCGGAGGTAAGCAAACAACAAGCCCATGGCCATGATAATAAATGTCAGGCCGACAGCAATAGCAAGTGAAATCAAAATCACAAATCCCTTTTTCATGTGCTTCGTAAGAATTGAATCACGGTATACTCGCTTTTCTTGTGAAAAGAATGAATTGATAGAACCAATAGAACCATCCTTGTTGGCAGTGAGAAAGATTGGCTGGAGTGTGTTGCCATCATACATCACCGATGATACATTACCGTTTTCGTTTAATCCAATATTACCAGATAAGAAAAGAACTTGGTTATCTGGAAGAACCGAATTACTGTCATGACTACTTTCCACTTGAAGAAGAGCAATGTCACTAATAACAGTTCCAGGATTCAACTGCAAATCCATGATATTCCATGAACCATTCCAGTGAGCAATATATTGTTCATTTGTTCCTCTATCAACACCAGAAGCAAAAATAGAATTAATTCCTTCACCGTTCAAAACCATACTGCTAATAGGACCAGGCAATCCTGTTGATTGTTCCCCATAAGTGGTATAAATTCTTGATGTAAAATCATAAGTGGCAAGAGAAACATTGGTGTTGTTCAAAGATAAATCTCCAGCAAGTACAACAACATCGTTTCCTAAAAATGTCATTGAAGCTACTTCACCGCCCAAACCAGGTGATGGACTTAACCAACGAGTATTTGTCAAGTCATACATGCACATTGTACTACATGTCAAGCTTCCTGCCAACTGAAAACCACCTGCTACAATTAACATGTTAGAATTGGGCTGTTTAGCAATGCTATTAACAGTTGCCGTGCCGCCAGTGAGTCCTGGTGGTTGGATAGAATTATAGCTATTGTGAGTCAGATCGTAAAACACCAAACCGCTGACTCGGTTGTTGTTAACTTTTCCAGAAATTAAGCCACCTGCATATAAAACGTTGTCGCTGACATAAAGTGAGTAGAAAGTGCTGGTATCATCAATGGTATTATTGGGTAAACCCGAAACTTGGTTGTCATTGTCAGTCATAATAAGATTCTTGTAGATTAAACCATCACTAGATTGAGCTTGGAAATGACCACCCAAAATAGAAAAAGAAGAATTTGCAAAGGCACCACTGTAAATAGAGTTACCATCAGAAGAAGAAACAAGCGTTCTCTTTTTCAATGTGTTTTGAGAGGTTGTGGAGTTGGTAGTATTATACTGGACAAATGAAAATGGCATAGAACCCAAATTGAATTGGGAATCAGTAAAAGAAGCACCCGAAGAAAGAGAAGCAAAAACTCTTAAAAATCCAGTGTAAAATCGCAAATTGTTATAGCTTGCAGAGTTGGTAACATGACCCTGAATAAAAGTAGTATTTAACGAAGAACTTTGAATCCAGGAAGATTCATTAGTGACCCACAAAGGCAAAGTTCCATCAGTCAAAGAATAGTTGGCATTAGAAGATCTGAATTCGTCAAAGTCACCACTTAAAACTATGGCATCGGTGCCATTAATCGAAAACATGCTAGCAGATGTGACTGGTCCATTAGTACCTTGGTCAAGAGGTGAAAATAAGTCAGAGGACAAATCTATAAAAGCAACATTATTTAAAGAATTGGCATTTTGAGAACTAGTATTCGACGAGTTAGCGACTCCTGTAAAGTTACCCAAAACCAAAGTATATGTATCATTAATAGTAACAAACGAAGTGACCACATCATTAAGACCAAATCCTTCTACACTAGAAGATCCGCCATCATGGGTATTTGAAATCTTGAATATGTTTTTTCCCAATGCTTTGCTGCTAAAGTTACCACCAACAAGAACCTCGTCTGTAGAAGGAGCAGACAAGGCGTAGATTTCAGACTCTTTGTCGAGTAAACTGCCTGCTTGGTTGATTGTGGTATTACCAACAGGAGCTCTATTGGTGGATGTGAAGTTGGAAGGAAGGTATTCAAAAATCGTATTAACGGACAAGCCGTCTTGAATCGAAACCAACACAGTTTTCAAGCGATCTGCAACAAATGTAAAAGGAACAGGTTGGTTAAGTAGTGGTCGTACAGTTACCGATGGACGAAAGTCGTCACTCATTTTTTCCATGGTTCCATTGTAAATAATGTCGTATTTTTCGTAATCGTTGGTTTCGTACAGAGAAATGTAAATGGGGTCAGAATTGCTTGATGGCTGCACAGTTACATTGACACCTCCACGTGTTGAGCAGGTACCATCTTGGATACAGCCAGGGGTGAAAAGCATTAAAGTATAGTTACCATTCACAGTGACATTAGGTTGATAAACCACAGAAATATTAAGAGCCTGCGCAGGATCAGTTAGTTCAGCAGAAACATACGTAGCCGAGTTAGCATTGGGTATGGAAAAGTTTCCGTTTGTTTCAGAATTTGCTGAAGAAAAACTGGCTCGGCTGTCATTGCAAGTTCCCTGATGATTATAAGTATTGTTGGCATAAGTAAACGAATCACTTTGGAACATTTCAATACCAGAAAGACCAGCGTATGAACCATAATAATCAAGAAGTTCTATTTCAATTTTATTAGTGCCAATAGTATTAACAAAAGTGAAATCAACATATTCCTGCTCCGAGTATCGTGGCAGGGGGCACCAGGCATCGCAGTACACTACTTGATTGGTAGTTTGATTGATATAAGTAAGGTTCATAATACCATTAGAAGGAAACGATAAAACTCTGAAAATGCTGACACCGTTGTTTTCGTCGTCCAAATTATATAAACGGATAGAAGTTGGATTGACATAAATTGGCCACTGGGAAGTCCAAGAGCCGGCACGGTTTTCAGACATTGCCCAGTTTGAAGAAGATCCGGACGGGCAGATAATTGAGCGAGGATCCGAATCGGCTGCTGAACCTTCTGAAGATATTGATGCTGAACTGAAACTGATGTGTTGGGTCTCCACAGCACCTGGGTCTAATAATGAGGTGTTTGAGACTAACAATTCATTTGCCAGGCCAGAGAATTTACCTGCAAAAACAATGGATGAGTTTGCAGAAGAACTATTGGTGGCAACAATAGCATTGATTGTGCTGCCATTAGGGAAGCCACCAAACGCTGGAATGTCCCATGAGCTAGTTGAGAGATTGTATACAGCAACACCCGATGAATTTCTGTAGAAAAAGTTACCGCCAACAAAAAGCTGTTTTGCTGGTTCATGGCAATAGAGCGTAGATATCGAACCATTGCTGTGGAATAAATCGGAAGCATTTAGCACTGAAAGTGAAAGGTCGCTCATGTTGTATTGGGCAAGGCCCTGTGGCGTAGAAGCAGAGCCAAACTGTGTAAAGTTTCCGTATAAGAAAAGCATATCATCAATTTGGCAGGAAGAATGTACTAATCCATTTGAAGTGTTGAGTGAAGTATAATATTGGCCATCGATTTGAACCACGATGGAATCATAAAAGGTATTGTTTTGGACCTGTTCTAAGGTTTGACCGGCATATTGGTATTTGGAAATGCCATCATAACGGCCAACCACACCCATATTACCTAGTGAGTCGGATATTTGAGGAATGACTGCCTGTTGGATATCGATTTGAGCAACTACCGGAGTTGTCGCTATGGACATGAGCAATAGCAGCGAGGTGCATATTGACGATATTGACATGA
>JAJLVH010000359.1:0-10212 GCA_030570155.1 Magnusiomyces magnusii
TCCTTGTCATCAACAGAGATCATAAAACCTTTTTTGCTAAGCTTAGTGCGATCATATTCAGAAACCATGACACGCTTTTTAGCAAGTTCCTCAAGTTCCTTACGGTCCAAACCGTTAGGATCATGTAAAACACCAGAACCATCAACAATGCTGACATACTTTTCGTTTGACAACAAAATTTCGTTAGAACCAAGATCGCCATCAGGTCCACCAGTCTGCATTTTTGTGACCTTAGATTCATCAATATTAAGTTTACGGTAAATACCTTTGACGTATTCACGAACAGACAACGAAGTCATTCCATACTTGTCATGAGGAATGCCACCAAGAGTAGGCGACTTGCCAGTGAAGAAAGATTTCCACCAAGGAGCACCTCTTTTTTGAGCATGAAGAGTAGCCCAGTCAACCAAGCCAGCAGTGTTTTCATCAGGACCCATGAAAAGAATTTCACGAGAATTTAAAATATCAACAATTGGCTCTTTGATACCAGGCGTGGTTCCAGGTAAAAGCAAATCACACAAAGAATCAATATACTTTTGAAACGCTTGAGTACCTCTGTCTTGATGAGCATAATCTAACAAGATGACACCTTTGGATCCACCTTCAGGAATATCCTTATTTTTTCTTTGTTGTGTGTTTGCAAGATTATAGTTTTCGTCAAACAATGAACGAGCATTAATAGAATAAGCTTCTGCGTTACGACTCTTGACAATACGAATACCGCCACGCGCAACGTCACGGAAACGAAGATGGAAGCCACGGAATTCTTGACCAACAACCAAAAACATGCCAAACAAAGGTTGAGGATACTCACTTTTGGGCAAAAAGTCAGGATTGAGACGAAAAGAAAGAGCTACCTTTGTTGGAATGTAAAAGTTTGTTTTAAGAACATGAGTGTTGAACTCAAGAATAGCTTCAAAAACAGTGACTTGATGTTCGTTGGTGCACTCACGACGAATCAAATCTTTGAGCTCAGAAATTGGATAAACTTTAGCAGTTTGGATGCGTTGGTAGGACAAAGTGGGGAGGAAATCTTTGCTTTCACCTCTAGATTGAACATAATGAACGTTGGCAAACTGAAGATAAAGCTGGCGAAGCAAATCAACTTGAGAATTCATGAGCTCGTCAATATATGCGCGAGTGAATGTCTCTTGGCGCAAGCGCCGCTTAAGATTCTCAAGAACTTCTAAGTGTGTAGTATTGTTAGAGTCAAGAAGATCAATCAAAGTAGAATATTCTGCACCTAAACGATTAAGAAAATGGGTGACAAAAATAAATGCGGAATGGGCATAAATGGCTTCTTGTAATGAAAGTTCACCCTTGGCAAAAAGGGCCTGAAACTTGTTTTGAGGAATACAATAAAGAAGAGAGGCCTCTTTGGTGACTTGGTGGATAGAGTGATCAATAGCAGGATACTTTTTGATCTTTTTGAGTTCTTCAAGAGTTGAGGCTGTTTGACGGTAAGACGTTGGAACAAGGTAAATGGAAATCACAGTGATTCCGTTAGAAAACTGTTCAACATATTTTCTAGTAGAATGAAGACCATAGTAATGATAGAGATGAGAAAGAGCAGAAAAATAGCCAGGTGCAGTTTTTTGACGGTAAGCAATGATAACACGACGTTCTTCAGTACCATCAACAGCATAATGTTCAATAACGGGACCAGTTCTGCTAACAGCATGTGCAATGATATTTTGATAAATTCGTTTTGTATTTTCAGAAGCCTTTTCGTAAAAGGCTTTATCAGAGATTTTTGATAAATCAATTTCGGTATCAGAGACGTCTGATTCGATAAAATTGCACTTGTAAACAAAATAACATCTCATTTTTTCGGTCTCTTCAAGTTGTAATGATATATTAGCAGTATCTGTGCGAGTACCATTTGCTGGCTTTTCCAAAGCATTTGTAGAGTTAATTGCACGGAAAGTTTCTACACGAAAAGCAGATTTTGGGTTAGATCCATCAAGATATTTTTCATCGATTCGTGCTTCATAATTAGGACCAGTAAGATTTGAAAGACCAGGAGCAGAGGTTCCGATATAAATGGCATGGTTTTCTGATTCTCGATCAAGATGAATGTCAAGTTTTTTGTCATCGCGAGCATAAGCAGCAACTTTTGCAGCATAAAGAGAATGGATTTGACTGACAATATTTCCTACGGATTCTGTAGCAAAATACATATCATCAATACCAAGATTTTTGTAAAACCACTGGAAACTAATGTTAGTTGAATTGATTTGAAAAAAGCAAATTTTAAACTTGTAAAAACACATACATTTGTCTCGTACTCAATTAAATTTTCCGGAATAAATCCTTGACAATCAATTTCGTCCATTACTAAGGTACAAGTTAGAATTATATTATTAATAGGCATATTCCAAAAGATAAAAACTTACCAGCATCTAGTTGATCATCTTTGCCGGGAAATGGAGTCGAGTTGTATCCAGAAGTGGAATCTGTTATTACATGAGAGCTTGGGATTTGTCCTGGCACAGCAAGAGTTGGACCAGAGTTATGAGTATAGGCATCAGATTTGATACTATTGATGAGTGGGCTTGTTGCAGACATTATGGAAATGCTAATAATATATTGAACGATTGGAATAAGTAAATTAGATCAGAACTAGTAATTAGAGAAATAATGAAGTTGTTGTTATTGTAGGAGATCGAAGCCTATTTATAACGGAGATCTTGAAGAGCGTGGACATATTCGACAATAACGAGGTCTCTACAATTACCAGCATGCGGCTTAAACATATTCTTACATTTTGTGGGCATCGCCATTTGTTTTAGTTTACACCTGCTACAGAATTTACGCTAGTAAATATTGAATTCTTTTTACATCGAGCAAGATCTATTGTGGTATTGTTGTTGACATTTTCACGCATGCCCCGCTTATCGAAGATACTCCACTATGAGAGTATCATGTGATGTTGACAGACCTGTGTTTTTTGTGGAGTTGTTGGTCTGACTCTGGTCCAAAAAGAGACAAATTGAGTTGGTTTCAATCACCAGCAATTGTAAATCTTTCTTGAATAACAAAACGAACACCGGTTATTCAAACACTAAAAAACCCGTAATGCTTGCGTTTTTGTTATTACTAGTATTAATACGGTTTATATAAAAAAAACAATTAAGAAATAGCAACAAGTTGAACTAGTCAATACATTTTGAATATGAACGAAAAGTAACTAGAGTATTTTAAAATATATTTTTTTCATTTCTTATACAGCCGACATGTTTTATAAAGCACAAAATCTAAATTTCGATTCTATAGCGCTTAGAAGTATGTTTTCTACGTACAAACAAACAAATACAAAATTCTAAAATAATGAATTGCTTTTAGTATGGTACACCTAACGTTATTGTTGGTTTGACTGTGTAGCTATGGGTTTCTCTTTTTTGTATCGGTCATTATAAAGGCCACGCGCAAGCAATATTGTTCAAAATAGCACAAATACAACATTGGCAAATATACAAAATGACGATGGTTTGATAAACTGAATGTGATTGTCAATTGTTTTTGATTGTGAAATTAATAAATTCATAAACGTAAAAATCAGTGCACATAACTACAGTTGGTTAAGAGTCTCATTTCAACAAGGGTTAGGTTATCTGCTAAGTCTAGATTCTGTTGATAACGAAGCGTTTTCTACAGCATTTTAGATAAACACCAAATGTAAATTATTTTACAAATACTATATAAAAACAAGTAAACAAACAACCCTTTAAAAATCAAAGTTAGCTTTCTTTTTTTTATTACTTTTTTTTCTTTTCTTGTCATTGATTGACGGTTATAGTGTCTAAAAAGTATATTCTGAGCCGCTGGTTTATCTATCGATATTCCGAGTTAAGCAATAATGTTATTGTTTTCATGGAATGATAGTAAAAAATCGATATCAGTTAAAAGCGAATAAAGATAAAAATAGCAATAAGAAATCCAGCCTTCCTTGTCTTTGATATTTATCAATAAGCTTGAAAACTTTCTAAAATTGGGTTGTTTTTGTGCAAATTCGATTATGATTAGACTTATACTTAGATTCGTGATGATATCTTTATTTACTTTTGATTCTCATTTATTAAGTTATGTCATTATCTTGATGATATGATTATCTGTTTTGTTTCGAGAGTCGTTTAGATACACAAAAAAATCTGGCTATTGTTAACCATCCAAAGAAGCCAAAGCCTTTAGGTTTTTTAAAAAAATTTCAAAAATCTTTACAATTCTTTTTCATTTCATTTAATATTCAAAAAAAAAGACAGGTAAGATTTATAATGAACACAACTATTTGCAACAAAAAAATG
The DNA here is from genome assembly GCA_030570155.1 of Magnusiomyces magnusii. Lineage (NCBI taxonomy): Eukaryota > Fungi > Ascomycota > Dipodascomycetes > Dipodascales > Dipodascaceae > Magnusiomyces > Magnusiomyces magnusii. The sequence continues at coordinate 4,305 of JAJLVH010000359.1, forward strand.
TCAAACATAAATTAAAACAACCGTTGAACGGCTGATAACTACACACAATACATACACAATTATCTGTAAAATTTTGATAAACAACAATAACTGTATCTCACCTTAAATGCAACAAAAATCCAGTCAAGCTGTGTGGCACAATTAAGTCTACATCTTTTTCAACTAATAACTCAATTGAAGTTCTTGTAACATTTATTTAAATCTTGCTTTTACATTTTTACACATTATCGCCCACTCATTCCACTCACTTTTTTTGTTGTTTTTACGCAATGATCACATGATAAGTGTATATATAATCACGTGAACTTCTGTGTAAATATGTCCCCACCGTAGCTTTTTATGCATGTATGTATATATCCACCAAAAGCTGACCAAACGGCTGACGTTGTTGCTCTTGCTTTTTGAATATGAACAATAAAAAAACAAGCAGCAAGTTGGTCAAAAACTAAATCTAAGAGCCGTGAACTCAATTTAGACAAGTTCAAGGACTGATGGATAAATGAGGGGTGTGTTTCTTTTTGGAATTGTATGTGGAATAAGTTTGTCATTTACGATGCATCGTATTCGTTGTATTAATTCTTTTTTCTGTTAATAATTGGAGGTTCAATACAATTGTTTGAAATATACTCTATATCTCATGAAAACTGAACAAACCCTGGCTTTTTGTCTTTAAATATGAAAACTGTCTATGGTTTTAAGAAATGAAAAAGAAGTAAATGCAAATATGTCTAGCCTTGTGTTAATTCACAATTGTGAATCACAAATACATTTTTTTTCTTTTTTTTTCTTGTTTTCTATTGTAACAAATAAAAAATAGAATCGTTAAAATTCATGAAAAAACAAATCATAATATCAAACATGAACATAATTTTTAACTAGACAAATAGTTAAATGTTATCATAATTATGGCCAATAGTATATCAGCACTGCGCTCATAAATGACAAATTTTATTCATTTATTGTCTATTTACTTTGAATGTAATTTTAGTAGCTGAACAAAGTCCAACACTACTAACAGCTTTGTGACTCTATTTAACTGCATCGATTCTAGGAATGAAACGAGTTCAAATTCAACATCTAGCTTTAATTAGGTCGTCGTCGGATATGTTAAATTCATTATATATAAAGCCAATATTTGTGTTTTTGGTCAAACTATGGCATTCAATAAACCCATCCATTCAAGATCTTGCAAGACAATGATCACGATAAGTATATCAGAAATCATTAAGCAAACATATATACAAGTGGTCAGTCAATTCCAACTAAAATATACCATTGTTAAACCTTTATTCATTGAAAATTATATGAAACCAAAAAATGACAAGAATAAAAATAATTCAATATTTATTAAATACATCAAATCATATTCTATACAATAATAAAGACAACCACTATATCATTATTTTTTTTCTTTTTTATTTATAAATTTCCTTTTTTTAACTGAAATAATCCTAACCCTTGCGTACTTTTTACAAATAGCATAAATTTTAATAATGATCTGCAGATTGAAAATACACTAATGTCAACGAGCCCATTTTAAAAACAAAACAAAAATTAAAATAATTGTAAACAAATAAAGGAAACCTTTTCCTATTAATCTACTAAAGTCATAATTGTTACATTTTTTTATATTGTATATTTTAGGTATATGTATAATATATTTATAATTTATAAACAAACCTCCATCCAAAATAAAATCTTCTCACTTTATTGAGTCATTGTAATAACTTTAGACATCAATTGCTGTTCATGTTTTTGAATAAACAAGCTACTTTCCTTCTTAATGTCATCCAACTTTAATACAACCTGTTCAATCTTGAGTGATCCACTATTCTTCTGTTTTTGACTAACCAATGCGTTTTGCTGGTTATTATTGTTGTATTGTCCTTGATGGCCTTTACCCAAAATATTTTTCAAAGTGTTTCCAAGGATATCACCTTCAATTTCATCATTATCTTCATATCCACCTTTTCCTCTTTTGTTTTGTGAGTCCTGGCCTCCATAAATGGTCACGGTATGTGTAGAGCTGGTCAAAGAGGTTAAAGAATTTGTAAATGAGCCAGTCAAAACTTCGCCAACAACCCATTGGTCAGATCGTTGCAAACATGACATTGCGTTAACCAAAATAGCATAGCTTTGGATGATATCTCTGTAATCAACAAAAACAGGAGGATTTTGGAGTCCATTTGACTGTAATCCAAACCCATTATTGTTTTGTTGCTGATATCTAACACTAGCTGCGGCTGCTTCCACAATTGCAATAGCTTTCAAATGTTGCGTCTTTAACAAAAGTGCAAGAGCTGCTCCTCGCATGTCATCATGTTCAACATTCCAGGTATACAAAATATGGTAATACACAAACACGTCGCTGGTGACAGGATCCGTATTAGCAATAGTACCCTTTTGGGCGGCCTCAACAGCGATGTTGGCAACCTGCACAGCATCGGCCAACGATTTGCGAGCCTTGGCCATGAGGAAGTTTGTAAGTACGTTGGTCAAACCAATAAATGCATATCTAGTAAGTTTAAATCCATGTCCAGTCAAAGTGGCAACTGTTGTAAGGCGCGCAACATATGGCACAATCAAAGCTTCAGTATCGATATCAGTGGAAGCACCGTTTTCAAGCTTACCTTGAATCTCTGCATTGGATTTATACAACATGTCCAATTCAACAATTGAATTATATGCTTCGTCAAGGTCAGTAGCCTTGATGGCAAAATCAAACAAACTGTTTTGTACAGCCTTGTAAATTTCAAACACCCGGGGTGTCTTTTCAGTAATTTCAGCTTCGTGGTATTTTGGAAGATTGGCGCGAGCAAGTTTTGCGAGCTCGAGTGCTAAAATGGTATGATGGCCCCAAAGATCTGCTGTTCTAGCAGCAGCATTGAAAAATGATGACAATCCATTATCAAATGAAGCAAGAGATTCTGGAAGAGAGTTGCTGGTGTTTTGGATAGTGGACATAGAATAAAGAGTAGACGGTAATTTGGAAAGTACAAATTCTTCTTCAGCACTCAATGTACGTTGAGCAAGTTCATTAGATGCCTGTTTAAATAAATCCAAAGCCTTGGCCGCGCTACCACCTTGTAATTCTGCATGTGCCCGGATAAAGGCGCCAAAGCTGCTCATTCTGTTTCCAGCACAAAGATAGTTTTCAGCAAAAGACTGTGCAGCTGCATCATTTTGGTCACTCAAAAGTTCAGAAACAAACAATTCTGTAGCAGTTGGGTTTGCAGAAATGTTCCATTTAGACCAGAAACGAGCAACAAGCTGTGGAATAGTTGCTGAAGTAATTGGTAAAATTCCAGCAACTGGGAGTTGATTCTTGTATGAAATTCTTTGGAAAAATGAAAGGTTTCGGAAAATATCATTTTCGTCATTTGAAGTATGTGCATCCATATCCACATCATCACCAAAAGTCAATTGTTTGATAGCAGCAGACTTGTAGGCTGGAAGAACGTTGAGTATTTCCTTGATAGCATTAAGAGACTTGAAAAGATCAAGGTACTGTGAGTAAGATTTCACAAGTTTGTGAGAATCAGTTGGATTCAGCGAAATAGATAAAAGAGAAATCAAAACATCAGTAGTTACAATCTTCAAGGTTCTCGTGAATTCGTAAAGAGTTCGTACAAGCAAAAAAGTTCCAGATATAGTCATCCAGGAAGGTTTAATTTTGCTGTGTGCGGGTTCCTCTGTAGGAAGAGCACTAATTTTGTGTAAGAAAGCCAAAACTTTGTAAATAAAGCTCTTATCACCAGTTGATACTTCAGCAATAGCAATTTCCAATGCACCACGTGTTTCCCTTGACATGTCTTCGTCAATCAAGTTTTTGGTAATATATTTGATTCTTTCTTCAGTTGAAAAACGTGGCTGGCCAGTGTAATCGTCAACAAGTTCGTTAACAAAACCGCTGTAGTGATGATGAGAAAAGCTTCGTCTAAAGGCGTACATTGCTTCCATTATTTGAAGAACGCGCAAAACAAATGGTTCATCAATATCTAATTCCAAAGAAAATGGCAATGCTGACGATGATTTCAAAGCACGAGTGACAACCGATGTGAACACAGGCGAAGGTGTAGCAGATCTATTGTAATAGCACAATTCTAAAGGAAGTAAAGGTCGAAGAATAGTAGTGAATGAAGCTTTAATAATCCAAAAAGTTGATCGAACAGGATCCCAAACCATTGAAAGAACTTCGTTACCAATACGTTCAAGTTCCGTACAGAGTCTATCGAATCGTTGCCATTCTCTTGCCATTGCATTTTTGTATCTATCACAATCAGATGTCAAGTCGCCATTAGTATGATTAAAAGACACTGCAGAACCCACTACAAGACACACTTTATTTTTCAACATCAAGTTCACATTGTTCTCAGCGTCGTCTTCATCATCTTGATTGACTTCAGAAATTGCTTCAGCTAAGGCGTAGTTACTTCCATAAATCAAAAGTGCAGCTTGAATGGTTGCAGGTGAATAACCTTCAGGTCCAAAAAGCCAGTCAAGATAAACATCTGTATGGGTTGCAGCTGGCGAGTAAGACCTTCTAAGATACTCTTTATCCTGGTCTTCATAAAGGGCAGCAATTTGCCAAAAAGGAGGTGCTGATGTATCGCGAGGAAGTGAAGTTTTGCAAGCCACTGAACTGGTGTTACTTTTCCACATGATTGAAAGATCAAAAGAAGGCTTTTCATGAGTAAAGGTTTCTCCTTTAGCAAGATGCAAAGTATTGACAAGCCACATTGCAGAAGGATCAAGCATATCTGGAGAAATTTGGTATTTAAGTCCAAGATTTGAAACTGAAAGGGAAACTTGTTCTTGATTATTCGATGTGGAAACAGAAGTAAGTAACTGAGCAGACCAAGTCTCAAAAGAGCCATTACCAAGTGGAAGGTACGACGAAAAATAAAAGTGTGTAGAAGATTCGTTAATTATAGAAAGAAGATTCATTGGTGAAGGTCCAATCAAGGTATTTTCAGCGTTTCTTTGAGATAATCTAGAATTTGAAGCTTCATTATCAATTGAAGGATCAGTAAGTGTTTCTTCATGAAGAAGTTTCATTGAACGAATATGCCAAACACGAAGCTTTCTGTTAATTGAAATAGTAACAAGAATGTCATTACCACAAGCAGAAACCATAGATACCACTGTACGAATCGACAAGTTGTGCTGCATAGGAAATTTGTCACTTTGGCCCCATAAAAACTTTGAAAGAGAAAGAGACTGAGTTGACTCAGGAAAGATTTCCCAGTTGCAAGAAGCAAGAGCAGACGTTCTGAAAATTTTCATGATTGATCCATCTTTAAGTCCAATAATGACGACAGTTGGTGACACGGAATACACAAGATGTGGTTGTTTGAGATCAAAAGGTGGGTTTGCGTCAATGCAGTACCAACTTTCCGCGTTTTCTTCTGTAAGATACAAAGATCTTGCAGTCATTGAATTAGACACATCAGTCACCATTTCAGACAATGGAATAGCAAGGGTATAAAAGGCCCAGTCTTGAGCCACATAATCAATAACTAATTTGAACTGGTCGGGTGAGTAGCATACTGAAATACAGTTGTCGCGGATTGCAGATGGTAAAACTAAATGGACTGGCTGAAACTTTGCAGTTTTTGATAATGAAGGAGAAGCATTGAGATCAACGGGTTCTAATTCAATTCGTTTGGCATTGTCCAGAACGCGCCAAATAACAGAGTTGGGCAAGTTTGCAGGCATAAAGGTATCAGTAGATCGACAATGAACAATGGAACCAGTACTCGCAATGTTGTTACGATAGTACTCAAATTCTATAGAAGACGATTCATTAGACGAGTTAGAAGAGATGACGGCCGATTCTTTAAATGTTTGGTGTGTTTGTGTAGACTCTGAGTCTACAAAAGAGGTAGAAGCTTTAGCAACATAGGCA
>JAJLVH010000360.1:0-10212 GCA_030570155.1 Magnusiomyces magnusii
TTTTTTTGTACGCTTTAATATGGTGAAATAAAAGTGATTTAAAAAAATCAATTTTCTGCCCGTTTATCCAAAAACTCCTTGAGCTTCATCAACGCCAAATAACGATGACTAAACGAATTCTTTTCGTCTTCCGACATTTCGGCAAACGTCAATTCCCAGCCTTTTGGTTCAAAAATGGGATTCCAGCCAAACACTTTGCGAGTCGGATCCTTCGAGTACCGAGGCTCGACAATGTTTCCTTCAGTAAACCCCTGAAACAGCAACACTTCCTTGCCGGGCCCTTCACAGAACCCAAATGTACAAATGGCTCTAGCACTCTTATCATCAAACGCTGCCAAAAGTTTATACAAGCCATCATTTCCAAGAGCTTCAAGAAACCATTTAATGTAAGGCCCAGGCATACCGTTAAGTCCGTTAAACTCGAGTGCCGTGTCTTCCACAATCACGGGGCCGTCAACCATCAGCGTGGCCTTGCGGGTCTTGGCGATCGTCACTTCGTCGACGGTACCTTGGACTTCTTCAATGTCGAGTTTTTGGCTAGTGATGGTTGAAGCTGCGCCTAAAATTTGTTGGACTTCGCGGAGCTTGTTGGCGTTGCCTGTGACAAATGTGATTGATTTATTCATTTTGTTTTTATTTTTTTATTTTTTTATTTCTTCTATTTTAACGTTTTGTTGTTTTTTGAAGGTTTGTAAAGGTTGTAAAGGTTGTAAAGGTTTGGTGGTGATGATCTTTTTATATCAGAAAAGAAAAAATAAAAATAAATAAAAAATCGGCTTTTGATTTTTTGTGAATCAATTGTTATCATCCTTTTATTTTGATAACCACTTGGAAATTTTTTTTTTTTTTTTGAAATTTACTTTTTTCAACTATTGATATGTTGTCAAGCTACGCTATCGTCACCAACAAGTTGAAACTAAAAAAAAAGTATAATTGTTAAAATTATATATTTAAATAAATCAAAAATGTAATTTAAAATTATTATTCAATAAATAAAAAAATAAATAAATAATGACTTCTAATGGTTGTGTACCTGTTCCTCCGGGGTTGACCAAAATGTCGTCTAACCAGCATGATGACGATAAACAGATTATTAACCAAGCTTTTTTGGAGTCGTTGGGTGCGAATAGTGGGTTGGAAGATGATAATAATGAGGATGATTTAAATAAAAAGACAGGTTTGTTTGAAAATGTCAAGCCTTTGAAAATATCCAAACCTCCAAAACCTAAATCTTTAAACTCAATAACTGATTTGGATCGGTTTGGACTAAAAGGTCTTTTACGTGAAATTTATACAAACCCTAATGACAAGACACAAGTCAACCTTCGATCCAATAATATATCAAACCTGGGTTTCGACTCGCTGTTTTCGTCGGCTCCAACGAATGAACCCTCTTTTTTTTCTTTTTCCAAGTTTTTGTGCGACTATTTGCAAACTGGGTACTTGAAAGGTGGAAATAACAATAGTAATAATCAAAACCAAAGTAGTGTCAATATCTCGCCTAATGTACGCAATGATGATGACACTATTAGTTATTATTCTTCGATTTCAGAGTCCGGTTCTGGTCGTTTCACAAGAGTCAGAGTCAAACCCTTAAACTCGGCTCCTGGCCCAATTAAAGAAGAAGTTGAACCTGAACCCAATTATGACTTTTCCAGACATTTTTCACTTGCCTGGCACAATTCAAACAAGCATATTCACCATTCTCTAGCTCTTGACTTTTTAACCAGTTCGTTTGGTTCCTTTTCTGCCAACATCAATTCAACAGCGACAAATGATGCAATAACTGATTTACTTTATCCTCCTTATTTTACTCCAAGCTGCTACGACATTACCAAAATCAGCTTGCACCCAGAACAAGTGTCGAAATACAAGGACGAAGCACTGTTTTATATATTTTATACAATGCCTCGCGACAAGATGCAAGATTTGGCGGCACACGAGCTTCATGCTCGCAATTGGCGGTTCCATACACAATTGGGATTATGGATGGCTGTTCATCCTGACGAAACATTAGTCAACGATCCAGAGTCTAATAATGAACATGGGATTTATACATTTTTTGACTTTTATCGATGGAAAAAAGTAAAGAAGGAGTTTATGCTGGATTATAATTTGTTGAAATAAATATTTAAATGTATTATTATTATTATTATTATTATTTTTTTTTTTTTTTTTTTTTTTTTTTTTTTTTTTTTAATAACCAGCTGGTTGACCTCTTTTTCTCCACCAATCAGCGACCGCAATAATAACACCACGGTCTGGGTTTCTATACAATCCATTTGACACACTAGCAGAGCCCGCAAACTGGACATCATGGCCTTTGGCTTTCAAGTCGTCGACAGAAGACTGCGGCCATCCGTTCTCAACTTGCACGTAGTCTGGAAGTAATTGGTGGTGGATGCGTGGTCGTTGGATTGTATCCAGCATTGAAATGCCGTAATCCAGTTTACGCACAATTTCTTCAATAACCGTGGTCGTGATGTGGGAACCGCCCGAAGCGCCAATAACCATCTCTACATACGAATTGTTGTTTTCGTTTGACGTGCCTTCATGCGGATTGACGATAATCGCGGGCGAAATGCTAGAAACTGGACGTTTATAAGGAGCAACAAAGTTATAAATGGACGCTTCTAAACCAAACGAGTTAGAAGTGTTGGGGACTGAGAAATCATCCATTTGATTGTTAAGAATGATGCCAGTGGTTGTGTCACACAACAAACTTCCAAAAAAGAGATTGACAGTTGTTGTTAAACCAACAGCTCCACCATTTGCATCAATAACGCTGAAATGTGTAGTTCCGTGGGGATCATTGGCTTCATATGCAGGCGCATAGTATTGCCATGGATGGGTTGTTCCATCTGTAATATTATGACGAATAGCGCCAGCATACGTAAGGTTTGAAAGATTGTTGATTCTGACAGTGTTGTTGGTTTCAGAAGTAGGATCACCAAGTTCTGAACGAGCAGCACCCATAAACTTCATGGTCTCGACAAGACGTTGAGTAGCAATGGATCCAAAATCGACATCAGAAGTACTAGAAGCGTTATATGACTGAGGATACCCGCTAAGTACATTAAGACCAAATTGCAGAACAGGCCCGCTTGAAGGATTGCGGCAAGTATAAATAGATCTTCCTCTGTACGATGAAATTAACGGAGCAGAAACCTCGACGTCGTATTTAGCAAAATCCTCGACTGTCGCAATTCCTCCAGACGCTCTAATTGTGTTTACAAGATGAGGAGCAATTGAGCCATGAGGATCATAGAAAATGGCAGAAGACCCGTTTTTGGCAATTTCACGAAGGGTTTTGGCATAAAGTGGGCGAGTGACGTATTCGCCCTGCGTTTTGACTCTAAGTTTGGCTGAGCCGTTGGCACCATTTGTAGGATTTGGAACCGAGTCGGTCGCAATGCCGCTTTCGGTAGTTGTTGTAGTAGGAGGACTGACAGTGGAGTTTGTAAGAAGCCAGCCCCATTGGTCAGGATACTCGAGCAAAATGGATTCGGCAGCTGAGATTGCGCTGGCCAGCGGTAAAGAGATTTCAAACCCTTTTTCGTTAAGTTCAGCTACAGGCTCGATCAATTGGGCCCAAGTCAGTTTACCCGAAGTGAAGCGTTTGAAAGCTTGATACAAACCTTCAAGTTCACCAGGAATACCAACAGCCAAACCGCCAAGTTTTGACAAAGAAGTATTGTTTTGGTACATTTCTTTGAATGCGGCTCCAGGAGCTTTTTCTCTGAAATTGAAAGCAAGAGCATCATGACTGTTTGAAGAAGAGTTTGATGGAATTCTGGCAACCATAAAGCCACCACCGCCGATTCCAGAACTGAAACTGTTGATTGAACCTAAACATAAACAAACGGTGACAGCAGCATCAATAGCAGATCCGCCACGTTTTAAAATGTCGGAACCGAGCTGAGCACATTGCGGCACGTCACATGAAACGGCAGCATTTTTGTATGCGTACTGGTGAGAATCTGTTGAATTGGTGTTGGAAAGATCATAAGAATCGGTATTGGCAGTAGGCAAGTCTGAAGAAGTGTCATCAGCAGCTGCGTCATCATCAGAATCTTGATTGTTTGACGATGAGTCAGAAGTGGAGAGTTCGTGTATGTTTAAATGGATTCTATCCAGTTCTTGATATTTTTGATCAAACAATAGAGAAGAAGTGGTTTTTGGTTTAGAAGTTTCATCATCTTTTTGTAATAAAACAGAGCCTAAAAAGGACTTTTCGTTGGAAATTGATGGATTGGACGTTGAAAAGTCATGTTGAAAACAAGTGAAAAATAACGTTCCTAGTACAGATAAGGCGCAAATGGTGATAACCAAACTACGCTGGAACGGAGGTAGTTTAGATAAGAAAGATACAGTGGAAGTGGACATGAAGACAGCAAATGAATATGCACAAAACAGGGAAATCTGGGAAGACAAACGCCGCTATTTATAGTTTTTCGATTGCTTTTGGAATACGAAATAATTACCCAAAACAGTTTGGGATCCGAAATAATAAAAGAGATTTGTGCTTTTAAGGTTTGTGATAGTTGTGCCTTACTGGCCAGCAGAAATCAGCCGTACTGCCACAATCAAAGCCTTCAAAATCACTAATATCACGTGACCGTGCAATAGCCGCCAGCTAACTGATTCAATTAAAATTTACCAACCCAATTAATTTGCCCGTTTGGCTTTTGAACCTTATATATTGTATTAGCCAAAAGGTTTTTGTGCTGGCAAAACAGTACAATCCAATTCAATTATGGTGATTAACGGGTCTGATGGCAGTGATACAAGTGTAAAAAAATTGTTAAAACTAGACTATGGCCATGAACCAGTCCTATCATGTGAATACTCGTGACTTTTTTGATCATGTGAACTGTCTTAAAAATAGATTCCACGTGATGTGTTAACAAGCTGTTTTCATTTATTTTTTTTTTTCCACATTCAAAATCGCTGTTTTTTTTGCATAAAAAGTTTATTTCCAACTTGTGTTTTACCAAAGCTTTAACTTTTTTTTTTATTCTTTTAAAAAGTGAAACCTTTATTTTCATTGATTCAAATCTTGATTTCCTTCTTTTTTTTTCATACTTGTGAAATTTAAATTTTTAATATTTTGCTAGTAAGTTTTTATTATTAGATTTGGTCTTATTTGTTCATCCCTTTTTTTTTTTTTTTTTCAATCATGTCTAACAGTTTATTTTGTTTTTAGTGGATCATCGTTATGATTTAGAGAGTGGTCCAGGTCCCTCTCGTAAAAAATCTTTGGTTCGGCCTGAACGTGCCAGAATAGGTGAAAATCATCCTCAATATCATTATAATCTGGCTGCTCAACATTCAAGCCACATCAATATCCAACCTTCTACTACCGGTAATGATCCCAGTTTAATTCATTCAAATAATGAAAATGATTCCTCAAATATGATACCCCTTCAAGAAATTCCTCCTCGTGTCAGTAGGATTGAAGAAGAAGACATTGATACTAATAATAATCAATATGGTTATGATACCGATCCTTATTCTGATCAAGTCAATAACAACCCTTCAAACAACTTTCAAAACCAATACCATGATAACATGGATAATTCTCACCCTGCTCAAGACTTAAATAACGAAACTTCTCGTACCTTATCTAGAAACTCGGGCTCCAGCGGCCAAAGCTTTAGAGACGCTTTTGATCGCTCTTTGGAAAACGACGCCAACGGCGATCAATACGGTGCCCGTGAGCTAGCTGACGATTCAAACATCAATCCTGAACAGCCTTTAACCAAAACATCTAAAAAATTTTGGAAAAAAGACAAAACTCCCAAACCTCCTCAAAAGGGCCCCCCTCCTTCCTTGTGGCGTTTCTACTGCATGCTCATCACCTGCTGGATTCCCCCAATCACCATGAAATGGTGTGGCATGCCGACAAAAGACCGTCAAACAGCCTGGCGTGAAAAAATCGGTCTCATCACCGTCATCATGTATATCGCTGCGTTTGTCGCTTACCTGACCTTTGGCTTCACCAGAACAGTTTGTCACTCCAACTCGGTTCGTGTACACGTCAGCGAAGTCAGCGGCGGCTTTCTTATTATTCATGGCAATGCCTACGATTTGACCCGTTCCACTCATCCTGCCGCCCAAGGTATTCCTGCAAACTCAAACGTCTTGTACCCCCCTGTCGATGCTGCTGGACAGGATGCTTCGCTACTGTTTCAAAATGTTAATGGACACTGCAAAAGTCTGCTTACCCCAAAAGATAATTCCAGCATTCCTGCTAGTGACAACGAACTTGCTTGGTACATGCCTTGTCGGCTTTATGATCCCGATGGCTCTTCTACTGCTAATTTTACTACCCAGCACTACAACGGCTGGTCCTGTCATACCTCTTCTGTGGCTCGTAAGGCTTATTGGGGCCTCAAAGTTTCTGCACAAGTTTACTTTTCTTGGGACGATATTAAAAACTCTAGCCGAAAGCTTGTTGTTTTCAATGGTAACGTTATCGATTTGAACCTTATTGACTGGATCCAAACCGACTCTATCAATGTCCCTCAAAGATTCTACGATTTCAGAGACGATACTTCGATCCATGGTCTCGATGTTTCTGCCATCATGGCTTCGGGTTATGACCGACAAATTTTCCGGTGCTTATCTGATGTTGCTAAAGTCGGTTGGGTAGATGCAGATGATATTGGTTGTATTGCTTCTAAAGTCGTTCTTTACGTTTCCTTGGTTTTCATTATTTCTATTGTTGTCATCAAGTTTGTTTTTGCTCTTTATTTCCGTTGGTTCATTTCTGGTCGTCAAGGTGCTGACTACATGAACAACAAGGAATTGGCTAAACGTGATAACGCTGTGGAAGATTGGTCTGATAATGCTTTTGCTCAAGGTCCTGTCAAACCCGTTAGACGTACCAAAAACACAAATACCCAAAACAGACGTACCATTTTCACAAAATCGACTACCAATCCTTACAACCACATCACTATGGGTTCCCAAAATCCTTCATCTTCTACTTCTAAAGTTGTTGGTCATTCATCACTTTACTTGGACAATTCTGCCTCTCGCAGCTCTTTTATGCCTTTCTCAGATGATCCATATCGAAACGATACTACCAGCATTGCTCAAAGGTCTGTTATCTCTGGTGACACTTCTTATCGCGGATTTGGCGGCGAAATGGAACGTAATTCTTCTGTTGATGTATTGGACAATATGCCCGATAACGACGTTTCTGATGTCAACTCACCCGATTACGTCGTTCCACAACCTCCCGTCGATTATCAGCCTTTTGGATTCCCTCTTGCTCATACAATGTGTTTGGTCACTGCTTATTCCGAATCTATTGAAGGTTTAAGAACTACTTTGGATTCCATTGCTACTACTGATTACCCCAATTCTCATAAAATGATTCTCGTCATTTGTGACGGTCTTATTAAGGGTGCTGGTAACGATATGTCCACTCCTGAAATTGCTCTTTCCATGATGAAAGATTTTGCTGAGCCTCCTGAATCCGTCCAACCTTACTCTTATGTTTCCGTCGTTAGTGGTTCCAAGCGTCATAACATGGCCAAGGTTTATGCTGGTTTTTACAGCTACGATGATGAAACTATGGATCCTTCCAAGCAACAGCGTGTTCCCATGATTACTGTTGTCAAATGTGGTACTCCTGCTGAAGCTGGTGCTGCCAAACCCGGTAACCGTGGTAAGCGTGATTCCCAAATTGTTTTGATGTCCTTTTTGCAGCGTGTCATGTTTGATGAACGTATGACTGAACTTGACTACGAATTGTTTAACGGTATTTGGAAGGTTACTGGCATAGCGCCGGACTTTTATGAAATCGTGTTAATGGTTGATGCTGATACAAAGGTTTTCCCCGATTCGTTAACTCATATGATTGCTTGCATGGTTAAAGATCCCGAAATTATGGGTCTTTGTGGTGAAACCAAGATTTCCAACAAACGAGGTTCTTGGGTTTCCATGATCCAAGTATTTGAATATTACATTTCACATCACCAGTCAAAGGCCTTTGAATCTTGTTTTGGTGGTGTCACTTGTTTGCCCGGTTGTTTCTGTATGTACCGTATCAAAGCTCCCAAGGGTGATGATGGCTATTGGGTTCCGATTTTGTGTAATCCCGATATTGTTGAAAGATATGCTGAAAACGTTGTTGATACCCTGCACAAAAAGAATTTGTTGCTTCTTGGTGAAGATCGTTATTTGACTTCTTTGATGTTGAGAACGTTCCCTAAACGTAAACAGATTTTTGTTCCCAAGGCTGTTTGTAAAACCATTGTACCTGATGAGTTTAAAGTTTTGTTGTCCCAACGTCGTCGTTGGATTAACTCTACTGTTCATAACCTGATGGAATTGGTATTGGTTCGTGATCTTTGTGGTGTCTTTTGTATTTCTATGCAATTTGTTGTTTTCATCGAACTTGTTGGTACTCTTGTTCTTCCGGCTGCCATTTCGTTTACCATTTACGTTATTGTTGTCGCAATTGTGAGTAAACCTACGCCGATTTTGTCTCTTGTTTTGCTTGCGTTGATTTTGGGTCTTCCTGGTTTGTTGATTATTGTTACTGCTACCCGATTGTCTTACATTGTTTGGATGTTTATTTACTTGCTTTCTTTGCCGGTTTGGAATTTCATCTTGCCGGTTTATGCATACTGGAAGTTTGATGATTTCTCTTGGGGTGATACCCGTACCATTGCTGGTGGCGACAAGGGTGGTCATGACGATGCTGACGGTGAATTCGACTCTAGTCAAATTATCATGAAGAGATGGAGAGATTTCGAACGCGAAAAACACAGATTTGCACATCCCGGAAATATGCCTACTTATCCTGGTGCCGGTTCTTCTGTGTATTTACACAATGTTGGTTCATCGTCTTATGCACCTTCAATGGCTGCATCTTACACAACAAATCCTGGTTTGGTTTCAGGTGCTCCCGTGGCTCCATCACTTCCTGCTAACCATTTCAATACTTTGGCCGAACAACGTGCTAATACTGCTAACCAGCCAGCGACCAATGCATGGATGGAAGCAGTTGGAGAAGCAGGATCCAGTCTTCCAGGTACTTCAACTGCTGCCACTTCTGAATTGTCTCGTGACCCAAGTATGAACAAACTCAATCCATTTGCTTCCCACAATGACAATTCCATCATGGACAAGTCAGAAGTATCATTAATTCCAGGTGCTGATGACGATGACAATAACAACAATGAAGACGCGTTAGCTGCTCCTAGACGACACCAATTACAAGAGACGATGACATATTCAGAAAGCGATGACGAAACGAATAACAATATGGGTGCAGAAGGTGTACCAGAAATGAGCGAAACTGAACGTAGAGAACGAGAAGAACAGGAGCTTATTGATGCAGAAAATACAGCAGCCCAAAAACAACGGGACCAACTTCTTCAACAAAACACGTTAATGGATCAACAAGATGATGACGAACGAAATGGAGTCAGTGTTGCCAAGTCACCGTTCCTTGGAACTAATGAAGAAGAGGAATTAAATGCATTTAACAATAACAGATTTTAAAGAAATTGTTTTTAAAAAATGAAAAAAAAAAAATTATAGAAACCAAAGTTTATTTTAGTTTGTTTTTATAATTCATTATTTTAGTTATATATTATTATTATTATTATTATTATTATTATTATTATTATTATTATTATTATTATTGTCAATATGGTTTATAAACAGTAACTTTGATTTCATTTAATCATTCTTTTAACGTTTTTCATTGGTTAAAAAGATTATTTTTCAAATAATTGTACACTTTAAAAAACAACCATTATAAAAAAATAACATTATATGTAACTAAAAAAAAGAAACAAACTACAAAAATATCAACAAATATTTGTGAAAAAAAATCAAAAAGATAATTGATTCGACCCAGGATCGAACTGGGGACGTTCTGCGTGTTAAGCAGATGCCATAACCGACTAGACCATCGAACCCTTCTTGAAGATTTTGGCGACTCAACCTTATTTTGTTCTTAAGTCACAACCCGCCTCGTTCTCGTACTTACTTGGATAGGCTTAGAGCTTTAAGGGTGGAAATTGATGAAGATAAATAGATAAAAATAAACTTGTATTAAAACTAAACTAGGATCGTAACTTGATAGTACAGTCTTGAGTAATTTTCTAATACTAAAACTAAAACTTCTTCTGCGAATTTCGACTCATATTTATATTCGTTTGTGGTTATCACTGGTTCATGACTCCA
>JAJLVH010000362.1:0-10185 GCA_030570155.1 Magnusiomyces magnusii
GGTGCTGCCAAAGATGATGTAGACCGTGCAGAAGATGGAATGATACGATCAACAGCACGTAAGAAATCGCGAGCACTGACTTGGATCAAAGATGGATCAATCAACAACTTTTTAGAGGATTGGTAAATTTGAGGGTATTTGGTTTGGATGGCTGAGAGAGCAGCTTCAGTACACAAAGCTCGTAAATCTGCACCACCATAACCTTTAGTGACGCGAGCAATGTGATCAACAAAACGGGTATCTAATGGAGGATCCCACTTTTGTGTTTGAATAGTAAGAATTTGCTTTCTGGCATCCAAATCAGGAAGAGGGAAATAAAATTCACGATCAAATCGGCCAGGACGACGTAAAGCTGGATCAACGGCGTCAGGTCTATTAGTAGCACCAATAACAATAACCTGCCCTCGATTATCCATACCATCCATAAGAGCCAAAAGAGTTGAAACAATTGAAGCATGGATCTGTTCTTGTTTAGAAGATCTAACAGGAGCAAGACCATCGATTTCATCAAAAAAAATGATACTGGGTTGTTTGTTTTTGGCTTCTTCAAATAGCAAACGAAGTTGACGTTCAGCTTCACCAACCCATTTAGACAAACAGTCTGCACCTTTTCTCATGAAAAAAGTGACTTTTCGGTCTTCACTTGAAAATGAAGCAGCCAACGCACGGGCCATCAAAGTTTTACCAGTACCGGGAGGACCATGAAACAAGACACCACGAGGAGGCGTAATACCAAACCGTTTATAAACCTCAGGATACATCAAAGGCAAATAAACCATTTCTTTGAGCTGGTTTACATAATGGTCAAGACCACCAACAGACGAGAAATCAATGTTGACATCAATGCCTAGAGGGTCTGAGTCTGAAAGAGTGTTTTTGCCACGCGAGACTGAAGATCGAGACCCCAAACCAGCCGAATTTGTCGGCCTTCGAAGTTCGTCATCAGAAGATTCAGAATCGGCCACGCCACCAATAGCAGTTGGTTTACTAGAATTTGGCGTAATGGGAGTGGTAGCTATGTTGTTGGTATTATAACTATTGTTGCCGCCAAAAACAGAAAGCAAATCGTTACCGCCAAACGGGCCACCAGTTGGAAAAAGACGCTTAATAGGAGCAGCACGACGAGAGTTACGAGCACCGCTGGCAGACTTTTTAACAGCAGCAGCAGCATGCTCAAGTTCTTCCATCGGATCATCGAGAGCAGGAGGTGGTAAAATCTGGTAATTGACGTGTTTGCGGGCTCTCAAATGCTTTCTTCTTGGAGGACTAAGCGCGTCGTCATCGTCATCATTGGCCACGCGGCGGCCACGCGACGATCCCGCGTGAAAATCGTCGTCACCAACAAAAGCGCGTTGAGAGTTCCGTGTTCGTCTTGTTATTCTCGTAGAAACACGAGTCGGTTGAGAACGACGACGTCTGGAACGGCTTTGGCGACGCCGGGAACCAAAGCCGTCGTCTTCATCGTCAGAAATGACAAAGTTGTCTTCATCGCTTTCGTTTGCAAGATCATTAGCAGAATGTTCTCCGCCAGACGCAGATTCACTTGATTCTTCATCTTCATCGTGGTATTCGTCATCTTCAGAGCCATTAGAAACTGATTTAGGTTTTGTTTTTAAACTAGATCGTGTTCTTCGTCTGGTTGAAATGACTTGGTCATCGTCATCATCCTCCTGTGCTTGTTCATTTTGATTTTTTATTGAATGTTGTAAAGGTTCATCTGGATTAACTAAAAAAAAAAATAAAAATAAAAAAAATAAAATAAAAGTTAGTTTAATAAATAAAAACAATGAAATAAAATAAAAAAAAGAAATTACCTGATAAATAACTTTTGACGGCATCTTTTGTGGATAACGATTGTGCACCTAAAGTGCCAATTTTAAGTTTGACAGTTAGTGATTGAATACTTGATATTTGTTCATCATCATCATTAGTACCTATAGTTAAGCCATTAACATTTCGGTCAGTGAACCCAACGACTTGAGTATCAGGAGTGGTTTCAGCAGTTTGATTATCAACATTTTCAGGGCTTTCTAATTGACTATCATCGATATCATCATCAGCAATACGAGGTCGTTTACGAGAACCGTTGATGGTTTTGGGTTTTGATGATTGACTAGACCGCCGACGTTTAGAATGAGAAGAGAATTCACCATTTAAATGATCAGAAACATCATAAATATCCTCTTCATTGTCTTCATCATCATCATCGTTGTTGTCAAAATCATTTTGTAAAGGTTTATAATTTGCTGGGGCTTTTTTAGAAGATCTGGTATGAATTGCACGAGCATTGTCAATAGAAGTATCCATGGAATCGTCAAAGTCATTGTTATTATTGTTATGATCAATATCGCTTTCTTCGGAGTCATTCAAAAGTTTGTTTGAGTTGCGGCTGGCACGTGTTGATCGTGAAGATTTAAGAGTTGATACATCACCACCACCATTATGGCCAATAGTATTGGAGTCACTGGAATCGGAAGTTGAAGGCTCAGCATAAGACGTGACAGATGAGGCACCGCGACGAGGCGGATGGTGAGATTTGGCATCTCTGGCCGAGGCATTGGCGTGATCGGATCCATTTGATATGCTCGGCTGTGGTCGTCTGCGTCTCGAAGCCATTGTCGGATAGTTTTGAATGGTTTGGTTTGGCTGTGATGAATCTTTTCTGTAGCGCTTTCAAAAAAAAAAAAAAAGCCCCGGAGACACGCGGTGATTACGATTTGTGTGTGTGATTCGACGTGTCGCGGGGGTTGCAAAGAAACTTTTGGGCACCAGAAAAAAGCATAAACGTGACTTGAGACAGGGTAACTCGCAAATAACAGCGACACGTGACTCTTTTGGTGTGTTTTGGCAGCGATAACTAGCTAGTTGGCGTTGCGACGGCAACAATACGCGACGGGTCGTTATCGAGTCGTGGCACAAGAGCGCGTGGGTGGTTATAATTATCAAGCGTTTGATGGGTTTTGAAGGTTTTTGGTTTTACGTGTGGAAAAAACAATACATTGTAGGTTTTTTTATTAACAAACAAACAAATGAATTTGATCATAGTGACTATCAAAACCAAACCAGTCTAATTGAAAATCATTTTGTCTTCAAAAGCCTTGTTTTCTACAATTTCTGTCCATGTTTTTGCGTTTGACAACTCAAATTTTTTTTTATTTCGCGGTAAAAACAAAAACGCTGCGACTTTTTTTTTTTCCAGGCAGCGCAAAAAATGGTGCAAACAATAAATAAGATTAAGTGTCTCAAATAGAACAGCGTGGAACGTCTAGCTGTTTATATTACATAAGCAACGTATTTTTAACACGTGATTTGTGCTGGCTGTGATCAAGACATTTTCGGTTTTTTAGTCTCCCTTCGTGGCCTGAAAAATCGATTTTCGTTATTTCAAAAAATCTTTATTTTCAAAGAATTTCACATTTAAACCATCGTCAATACCTGTTTCCAATGTTTGACGTCTTTCAAATATTCACTTCTGGTGGTGTAGTCCTTTGGTCTACATCAAATGTTAAATCAAACCGTTACATTTCTTCTATCGAAAGCTTGGTTTCTGAAGTCTTGATTAATGACACTTCAATGAGTAATGTCAACAAAAAGGATCTTTCCAACTCAACTGCTAATAACCAAGATTTGGACGACGTTTTCAAAACAGACACTCATACCATTCGTTTTTCTCGTGTCAATGATCTAGGAATCATCTTTGTCTGTGCATATCAATCAATTCTCAAACTTTCCTATGCTGAAGAACTTGTATCCGTTGTCAAAACTGCTTTCTTGAATTTGTTTAGAAAACCTCTGTTGGAATCTATCGAGTCTGGTGAACCCTTTCCTCGAAACTTGAAATTTGACAAATTTGGTCTTTTTTTCACCGAAAAAGTTAAATCTTATGAAGCAAATGAAGCTCATAAACGTGATCTTATCCAGGATTCTAACTCAAATGCCCCCTCAACTGCGTCTTCAAGTAATGACAATAATAATATACCAACTTTAGAATCAAATGGCGAATCATCAGATCCAACTTCTCGTGTTGTTTCTTTATCAGATTCAGACGATAATTCAGTTGCTACTGCTGCTGCAGTTGCCGCTGGTACCAAGAAGAAAAATCGTCGTGGCGGAAAAAACAAAAACAAGGCTCAAAAGGCTGTTGCTGCTGCTGCTGCCGCCACCGCATATGATCCCAAGAAGAAAACCCAAGTTAAAAAGATGCGCAAATGGACTGAAAATGGAGCTGCTGAAGATATCGATAGTGACGATGAAAAGAATTTAGATTATTCATCCAAATCTAAATCTAAGAAATCTCTTGATGATAATAATAGTAATGAAGCAAGTGCCACACCAGCAGCAATTAATATCGATATGGATGGGTATGGAAAAGAAACAAAAGATGGTGATTTCCTTGTCAGTACACTTTCAGACGACGAAGATGATTTCGATTTGGATGAAGCTAATAATAACAAAACCTCCAACACTGGTTTAGCTGACAAGCTTCCTTTTGGATTTTTGAAAAACTTTGTGGGTGGTAAAACTTTAACACAAGACGATCTTGAAAAAACTTTGGATGCGACTCAAACCCACTTAATATCTAAAAACGTTGCCCCAGAAGTTGCCGAAAAGCTTTGCGAAACTGTCAAAACAAGTTTGCTTGGCTCAAAAACCAAAAATTGGACTAGTGTGGATGCTACCGTCAAGGAAGCTATGGCTGATGCGTTACGCAGAGTTTTAACACCAAACACTTCTGCTGACTTGCTGTTTGAAATCCGCAAAAAGGCAAAAGCCAACAAAAGTGCTATCAAAAATCCATCAAATACTGCTTTTAATCCATACGTGATTTCAGTAGTGGGTGTTAATGGTGTTGGCAAATCAACAAATCTTTCTAAAATTGCCTTTTGGTTATTACAAAACAAATTCAAAGTGCTTATTGCCGCTTGTGATACATTTAGATCAGGTGCTGTTGAACAGCTTCGTGTTCATGTTGACCGATTAAAAGAATTGACGGAACGAAACAATGCCGGTCACATTGACATGTTTGAAGAAGGTTACGGAAAAGATGCTGGAGCGATTGCTCAACACGCAGTGGAGTTTGGTCGCAAAGGTAAATACGATGTTGTTCTTATTGATACTGCAGGTAGACGCCATAATGATGACCGACTCATGTCATCGTTGGAAAAGTTTGGCAAGTTGGCAGCACCTGATAAGATTGTCATGGTTGGTGAAGCACTTGTTGGAACAGATTCAGTCCAACAAGCTCGCAATTTTAATAATGCATTTGGACCCCATCGCAACATTGATTTCTTTTTGATTTCTAAATGTGATACTGTTGGCGAAATGGTTGGATCATTGGTGAATATGACATATTCAACAAATATTCCGGTTTTGTTTGTTGGTACAGGCCAAAACTATACAGATATTCGTACATTATCTGTAGAATGGGCTGTCCAATTATTGATGAAATAATAATAATAATAATAATAATAATAATAGTTTTTCACTTTTTCAATTTTTTTGTATTGAAACGAGCGTTTACAAAGTCATCCAATGGCGTCAAGGCTTTAGGTTTTCATACACATACTAATTTTTTTTTTCTTACCGTAATCCAAAGAAACATTTAACAAATTCCTAAATCATCAATGCTTCGAACACAGTTCAAACGTCGTTTAGGAGCTTTGCGTGGCATTATGCCACATGATCTGACTGGCCGATTAAATAAGGGTATAAATACTTCAATTTTCCAAACCAAATCTTTCTCCACCACTTTACCAATCCTCAACAAAATGACTTCTTCTCACTACTACGCCGATACCAATGCTCCAGTCACTCCTCTCGAGGCTAAGCATCATTTCGAATTGCTTACTGATAAAGAAAAGCGTTATGCTCATCATATGAGTAGAGCTTCTCATTTTGGTACTCGTGTTGTGTTGCGCCAGGTCAGTCCTGAAAGTGAACATATTTATGATATGATCCTTTCACTCCACAGTGCAGTGAATGGCGTTTATGACCAATCAACGTTTCCAGACACTTCTGCTGAAGACTTGAAGTATTATCTCGAATACGCATCCCAGTTTCTTTCCAACCTGGGTAACTACAAGTCATTTGGTGATGTTAAATTCATTCCCCGCTTAGAACCCTCCAGTTTTAAAGCCATTGTGGCAAAAGAGCCAGGTGCAGCTCGTCTTTTTGATAGCGTTGAAAAGGCCATTTATTCTACTGAACCATCTGCTGCTAACTTGCTCGGATATCCTGAAATGGGCCATGTCACTACTTATTACTCTCCCAACGTCACCAAGACAGAAATTGATGCCATTCAAGCTGTTTTGGCTGATAAGGGAATTCTCCCCGAAAACACTAGATTGTTTAAAAAGGATAACAACAAGTTTCAACTTTTGATTGCCAGTGCTAATGCTTTTGCAGATGTTAAGGCCGATGATACTCTTCCTTCAGATCCCATTGTCTTGCCAAAAAGCCTTGGTACTCTTGAATTTGTCTATGGAGACCATCAAAATGAGTTTGCTGCCATCACTGCTGAATTTGAGGAGGCATTGAAGTATGTTGCCAACGAGACTCAACACAACATGATCAAGGCTTATATTTCTTCTTTTAAGACTGGTTCCATGAATGCTCACAAGGATTCTCAACGCTTTTGGGTCAAGGATATTGGTCCCAAGGTTGAAACAAACATTGGCTTTATTGAAACTTACAGAGATCCCAGTGGTGTTCGTGGCGAATGGGAAGGTCTTGTTGCTATGGTGAATTCCGAAAGAACTGCCAAATTTGCTGAATTGGTTTCGGGTGCAAAGACATTTGTTAAGCAACTTCCTTGGCCTCAAGACTTTGAAAAGGACGTTTTTACACCTCCTGATTTCACTTCTCTTGAGGTTTTGACTTTTGCCGGTTCTGGTATCCCAGCTGGTATCAATATTCCAAATTATGATGATATCCGTATTAACATTGGTTTCAAGAATGTCAGTCTTGGTAATGTTTTGTCTGCCAAAAGTTCTAAAGAAAAGACTACATTTATTACACCAGAAGATGCTGTTGTTCATGATAAGCTTCGTGGACCAGCTTTTGAATTGACTGTTGGATGTCACGAACTTTTGGGCCATGGATCAGGCAAGCTTCTGATGGAAAAGCCTGACGGTACATTTAACTTTGATAAGGCCAATCCACCTATTTCTCCCATTACCAATAAGCCTGTTTCCACTTATTACAAGAAGGGAGAAACTTGGGGTTCAGTGTTTGGTTCTCTTGCTGGTTCATATGAAGAATGCCGTGCAGAAACTGTTGCTTTATATCTTATCACTGATAAGAAGATTCTTGAGATTTTTGGTCATGGCGAAACTGGAGAAGCCAATGGAGATGATGTTGCTTATGTAGCATATCTTATGATGGCTAGAGCTGGTTTGTTGGCTTTGGAATTTTATGACCCTGTTTCTAAAAGATGGGGCCAAGCCCATATGCAAGCCCGTTACTCTATTCTTCAATGCTTCCTCCGTGCCGGTAACGATTTTGTGACTTTGAAGAGTTTCAAGCCTGATCATTCAGATCTTTTAATTTCACTTGACCGAACCAAGATCAACACTGTTGGTAAGAAGGCAGTTGGAGAGTATTTGCAAAAGCTTCATATTTTCAAGACATCTGCCGATTATGCTAGCGGATCTGCTCTTTATAACGAAATGACTACAGTTGGACCCGAAATGGCCAAGTACCGGGATATTGTTATCAAGTCCAAGTTGCCTCGTAAACAATTTGTGCAAGCAAACACGCAAATTGAAGGTGACAAGGTTGTTATTAAAGAATATGATTCTTCGTCAGTTGGTATGATTGAAAGTTTTGTCGACAGAAGAGTGTAAAATGTAATTAATTAAATATTTTTATACTGTTATTTGAAAGTGTATTTAACGGTTTTCAAGTGATGAAATCGATTTCAATTTGGTTTAATCGAAGAACACTTGAGTCAATGTTGAAGATTGGATGTAGATGAG
Source organism: Magnusiomyces magnusii (assembly GCA_030570155.1). Taxonomy (NCBI): domain Eukaryota; kingdom Fungi; phylum Ascomycota; class Dipodascomycetes; order Dipodascales; family Dipodascaceae; genus Magnusiomyces; species Magnusiomyces magnusii. The sequence continues at coordinate 7,977 of JAJLVH010000362.1, forward strand.
ATATGACATTGTACTGTGACTGTAGATTAAGGCTCTCACGTAATCAGTCAACCAATTTTTTTTGTTACAAACAAATTCAAATTTTCAAAGAAAGAAAAGTCTTTGTTAAGTGAAATATTTTATTTTACTTTATTTTTATTTTTGGCCAATAAGAACAAAGAATGGAATTAATTTACAAGTATTCACAAATTTGATTCAAACAAGCGTTTGGACTTGTTGACAATGAATATTGTGACTCTAACAATTGGTCAATAACAACAAACCAAGAATATTGATATAAACTTGATTTTCAAACCCTTTAAAAGCCTTTTTCGCATGCCTTTTTTTTTGTCAAGTAACCAATTTTTCACAATCATTCCACTTAATTTCGGTTTTTTTTTTTTTTTGTGTGTCAAAGCTCCACTTTCCTTATCCTCGTAATCCCCTAATATATATATATATATTATATCTAACCAGAATTTTTTATTTTATTTATTTATTTTGAAAATCTAAACCTTAAAATTTTAGACTTTTTGAACCCAATTATGTCCGTCACGACTCCCGTTGGTCAGTTGGCTCTAGGTTCGGCTCCACCGTTTGCTACACCTTCTGGTGAATGGAATCCTTTGCCTCGTATCGGCCATGGCGTCGTTATCGGAAAACATGTTGCTTCGCCGTCTAGAAAAAACGACACTTCCATCAATCTGGGCGACGAAGTCTATGTTTTTGAAACTCACGTTTCTAATAAATGGTATCATGGTTATGTTGTTTCTCCTCCTTCAGCTCATGCTGCTTTTAAACAACCTCTTCCCCGCGGTACCAAAATCAATAATGCTGCTCTCAAAGAACTTGAAGTCAATGTTAGGTATGGCATTTTTCCTTCTGCTCTCGTTCATATCCATGAACAAATGGACTTGTCGTCTGCTTCTCAAGATACTAAAAGTACTCTTTCTGGAATCGTCAAAGGTCGCTTTTCTACTCTCAACTCGACTGCTAATGTCAATTATGATTTAGAAGCGTTCATTACCTCTGGTAGAGCTCTTTCTAATCTTGGTCTTAAATCTAAACCTCCTCCTGTTCAAGATCTGCGTTTAGGTGAACCAAAACCTACTCTTCCTGGCGAACCTTTGGTTGACGATATCGTGGCTGTTATTAATGAATGGTATAATACCTATGTCTATCATCATTATCTCTTTGGTAACTACGAACTTGTCAATAGTATCAACAATATCATCCAAGAACTTTACTTTATTCGCCGTAAACTTATTTACGGCCTTTTGACTGTCAACGAACGTATTTTGGCTCGTAAGAAATCCGTTTGGCTTATTTCTCGTGTCGTCAACATTCTTAACCGTGGTCACGTCGTTCGTGATGCCAAATCCGGTGATATCATGGCCGGTAAAGCTGGTCCTGTCAAACTTGCTCAACAACAAATCCTTATTGCCCTTGCTCCAAATTACCCCGACCACTCGGTTATTGGCGAAACCCAAGCAGAGACGATCAATCCAAAGCATATTCTTGTCGATTTCAAATCTTGTATTGGTCAAAATTATGGTCATGGCCTTACTGTATTTTTTCAACTACGAACTAAATCGTCTCGTCTAACAGAACCCTTTTCTATTAAAATCAAACCTGATATCATGTTGACTGATCTCTCTGCTGTTCTTTTCCGTGATTTGCCTTTGTCCATCACTAGAGGTGATGTCATTTTAAATGCAGAGGTTTATGAAGACGTTTCTTTAAAATCAAAGAACCCAACACCTCTCACTCTCATTTTAGGTGGAAAACCTTCTCTAATCCACAGTTTGAAACCTGCTAAACGTCATGGCCGCCGTGGTGTTGCTTCAGGTGCTGCTGATATTTCTCGTCTCTTTCGTCTCGAAGACAAGGGCGAATCCCCCTTTACTATCCGCATGTACGCCACGTATTTCGGTGTAGATGAACCCAACAAAGACAACCGTGGTTGGGGTGAACTTTTTGAACGTGTCGTTAGAGGCCGTCCTCGTGGTGTTGCTGTTACTCCTCGTGCTGAACAACTTGTTTGTACCGTTAAAGAATTCGAGGCTCCAACTGTTAAGCATATTGAACATCTTCAAAACCAAGATTCTCATACTGCAATTGGAATGGCTAGATCTCTTCATGCCAACTCTTTGACCGGTGACAGAAACGATATTTACTTGACTCTTGGTACTGTCTCTCTTGCTCATGTCAAAAACACCATTGCTGACTA